>CAJNIZ010023125.1:32821-82880 GCA_905231905.1 Symbiodinium pilosum
GGGTGGGGCCAGTACCCAAGCTATACACCTCTAGACCCTAAACCCTTAGCCCACTTAACACCGAACCGAGGTAAGAATGTGCTCAAGTTACAGCCAGGCTATCACCTATACCTATAGGTACCGTTACGGATGACACACATTTTTCGGAACTTTCTTACCTAGGGTGAATCTACACCGATCAGCCCTAAACGCTCTGAGTACAGGATCTTAAGCCTAAACCGTAAACCCTAAACCCTAAACCCTAAACTCTAAACTCCTAGGAGGGGAGAGCGGGAGCCACTTCCAGAGCTGCAGCCGTTCTATGGCGTGTGGCTCCTTCCGCAGGTAGAACAGTAGGGTTCAGGGGGTTTAGGGTTTAGGGTTTGGGGTTCAGGATTTCCTTGTGGAATTCCCAAGCCCTGTGATCATTTTTTTTGGGTCAACTCAGAGCGTAGGAATCTCATTCATTTGGGCGATGGAGTTTCGTGTTCAGGGGCAGGTGGCTATGACCGTCACCCTATGTCCCGTTCCCCCTCTAAACTTCAACTCCACGGACTGTACTTCCTGATTACCCAATCCCTAGCCCTGAACTCCCTCAACCCACAGAAGCAACCCTAAACCCCTGAACTTCCTCTAAGTCAGCTTTCCTAAGCCCAGAGCTGCAAACGTGATAAATCTCTATATAGGCTTAGGGTTTAGGGTTACATTATGGTGACTGTAACGGATAATATGAATTACATGAGGGTGCTACTACATTCCTACATAACATCGGCTTCCATTTCATTCTCCATGTTCTTTCCTCTTCATTATTGGGGTTATTTTCTATAGCCCTACATGCCCGGATACAGCCTTATACTTCTATACCCCTAGATAGCCTCATATACCCGCATATGTCCCCTATATCCGATGTGAAGGGATCCCGTGTGGAAACGCTAAGCCCTAAATCCTAAGCCCTAAAGCCCTCAACCCCTAAAACCTTAACCCTAAACCCTAAACTCTAAACTCAAAAAGCCTTAACCTATACCCTAAACTCTAAACCCTAAAACCCCAAAACCCGTAACACTATACCCTAAACTCTAAACCCTGAACCCTAAAGCCTAGAATCCTAAAACCCTTAACCCTATGCCCTATATCTTAAACTATACCCCAAGGCCGAAAACCTCAAAACCCTTAACCCTAAACCCTGATTACCCTCTAAGGCTGGATTGGCAGAATCTCAACAAATCGAAGCATGTCAACAAGGCTTTGCGGAGAGTAAGGGTTGAGATGCCCCGCAAGCACCTTGCCGGCAGGGTTTGTTGTGGTTTAGGGTTCATGGTTTTTGCGTTATACATAGGTGCATAACAGGGTTTAGGGTTTAGGATTTGAGGCTTTGGATTTCGGGTTGGGGGTTTGGTGTTCATGGTGCAGGGTTGTGGAGTGTAAGCATAGTGATAGAAACGGATGATTGCACTTATATGGTGATAAGAAGGAGACAGAGCAGCAGTTTAAATATAATGCGGCAATGTCATTGTAAGACAGTACGAAAATGCAACCTCAAGAAACACGATGTTGATCAGCATCATGAACAAAGTATGTCCAAACAGGATCACAGCTGTGCTGGTCAGAATACAGCCATAGCAGCAGTCAAAATTGCAGCTTTCCAGGTATGCGTGGACCTGTACCCTTTACATCTTGAACCCTAGTCCCTAAACTCCAAACCCAAACCTTGCGTCCTCTATCTTCAGGCCTACACCTAGACCCGAGCCTGGCATAATCTAATGAGTTTGGTACAGGTCCCGCGTGTGCAGTCGAGTGACTCTCCATCTTCACTTGCTCTTGTGCTGTAAGGTACTTCCTGTACTGCGATCGAGATCTTGAGGCAACCTACAAGCAGCTGGATCGATACCAGAAGGCGCAAACTATTGTGTAGCTCTTCACAGTCGTTGCAGGCAGGAAGTAGGCGTCCTGTAAGGGGTCTGCCTTTTTAGCTGTAGTTCCCAGTGGCTCATACGGACGTGCGGAGCTCTAGTCCTCAACTCCAAACCCTAAGCCCTCAACCCCAAAACTCTGGTAGGAGCAGCACGGTGAGAACTGGATGACCTGGAAGTATCTGCAAGCTTTCAAGCACTCCAGTCCCCTTCTCAGAGCCCAGCACGAGCATGTAGGCAGTGGAAGAACGGCAGGTCTTCCCTCTAACCCCCCTATTATCCCTATGTACGCCCTAGAATTCCCGTATGAGCCCTACAATTTCCTATAGTCCTTGATTGTGCTCAGGGTGGCGGATTTGGGATTGTCTGCAGTCAAGTATTTCTTGTCGGTCTAGATTTGTCGCACTATTGAAAGACTACGCCTTAAGCTGTTGGTTGTGGCTTTCCATGTTGGAGGACTACAGGAGTACTGGCAGGGGACCTCCCACAACGTCCTGATGATATTCTGTATTTATTCCTCGGGGCCTGTGCGCATCGACTATGAGAGAACTCAAACTTCTCAGGCAGAGAAGAAGCGCAGGTCGCTAAACCACAAATCCCACCCGGAAGTTCAAGGCAATTGAGGGTTTGGGTTGGGATTTGTTTTTGGGTTTAGGGTAAAATCTGCTTGAAGGGGGAGTTAGTAAGTGGCTTGACATGGGGATGTAGGATTACCCGTTACCTTTAAGGGGTTATCATCATAGTAAGTCCCCTCACTCTCGAAGCAGCCCATAGTGCAATGGTCCCATGCTCCATAGTTGGCCCCGGAATTTCTCAGTCCATGCAGCAGAATTTGAAGCCAGCTAAATTCGGCATTGGAAGCATCCGCAAATGGGGCTACAACCCTGAGCCTAAATCCTTCGAAACCCCTCAAGCCTTTACCTTGCATACTAAATCCAAATCCTTAAAGCCCCACAAGAAAGAGAGGTGGCAGAATCCCAGAACCTTTAGGATTCGTATGGTAGACGGATGTTCAGAGACATACAAAATATGTATACATACATATATATATATGTATATATACGCTTATATATATATGTATATATAAGCATTTATTTTGGAAAAGAATGGAAAAGACAATGGGAACTGCTAGCTGGTGTTTACGGGTTAGGGTCTAGTTGGTTTAAGGCTGAGAGGTATATACGTTTGATACTCTAGTACATTAATTCCAAACATTCAGGTAAGCAAGGTCATGCAGGATATGGTCCATAAACTGCAAGGATGTAAAAAAAATGTGAGCACATGTAGAGAAATCTATGCATCTACGACGTGTGTATTGAGAGATATTGCCTAGCTCAAACGGGGTTTTTGGGTGTTGCAGAGTTTGGGGCTCATTGCTCAGGGTTTAGGACGAAGAGGATTACTCCACGGGATGAACATAAGTTCAATTTCTCAAAGTCCAACATTTTTCTGATGAGCTCCATGCCATGTAAGTCTACCCCCGCAATCCCCGGATGTTCCCTGTATATCGTCTCTAGGGTTCCCCGCGCTACACTAAGCCCTATACCTTGATCTTCTACTTTACGAAATCTGCCTGGGTCCCAGGTCAGTGAGTAGGAATTAGGGATACGTCCCTCATAAGAGAATGTCTGTCTGTTGGGTATAGTACGACACCCTTTCTATACATATGTACATATGCCTATTTGGGGAACATTCGTTCTCAGGGGAGTGGGTGTGTTTATGCCTTTTGTGAAGAATTCTTACGAAACACACGACTTAAACCCCAAATTCCTACACCCCATATATCCCAGTAAGGCGTCTCGGCTAGCAGCTTGAGCTTCGCATGTGTTGCTGTGGATGGTAAGGTCTTCAGCTTCAGTTTTCAAAGGGATGGTTTGCATGCATTTTTTCATTTCTTGCTGGTTGAGTTTAGTGGCCACTTGGGCTACTCCGCTCGGGCCTTGGAAACGCAGAGCCATGAGCGCGCCAAATCCAGAGGCCATGGCACTCGCTGCACAGGTCAACGCACAGTACCAGACGCTGGCGAACGTGGTGGCCAATCCGGCCTACGCAGCGGCGCAGAACCTGTTCTGGGACCAGAGGCGTAAAAGGGGTCCCCCAACCCCGGCCATTTCAAGTACGGGCTTGGCCACCCCGTCCGGACAGGAAGACGTGGCGGCAGAGGCAGCAACCACGACCACTCCGCCGCAACAGCAGCCACAGATCTCCATGTTCCAGCCAGTGGTTCTGGAGGCAGATGCGGCATATCAGGCCACAGCCTTGTCCATGGGGGTGGACACGCAAGACCAGGCAGCGACCCAGGCCTGGATGGCTACCCCGCTCACCACCCGCAAAGACGTGTTGGAGACAATCCGACACTATCATACAGCGGTGGTGCGCCCCGAGCTCTACAACGTGATCAACCAGGTGGAGTCCAAGCTACTCCGCTTTGATGACCGCATTTTGCGGAACACTCAAGAGCTGAGCTGGTTGACGAGTGAGAATCGCCAGGAGCAGCGAAGGGCCTCAGGCCTGATCGTCCTTCTCACTGGGTTTCCTTCAACAACTACTCCGCAACAGCGCCTGTACATGGTTAACTGGATGCTAGCACAGGTGGATGGTCTCAAGAGGTTTGTCACAGAGCATGGCCACTCCGCACCAGATGCCAACCTCACGATGCTCAACGTGCTGTCCAACGACCCGACCACTCCGCCAGCAGGTCAGGACAAGTACAGCTCCATCACCCTCCTGCAGTTCAAATCCTGGGATGCGAGAAAGGCGTTTATGGACGAGTAAGGAGGCTCTGGGGGTACTCCGCTCTTCCTCAGTGAAACCCAATCAGTGAAGAATGCCCACATCCGGGCTTCGCCGGCTTCTCCGCAGTTCCAGCGAAAGCTGGAGATCCCACTGAGGGTCGTGCTTCACGCACTCAACCAGCTGGACACCAAGAAGAATCAAGTCGTGATTTTGTGGAAGAGCCTCACAATTCTGTCCCCCCAAAAGGTCCGTGCCTTCGACGACCAGCAGACGGCCTGTGCACGCCTCTTCTACACCACGGAGAGTGGCCAGCTCAGGGGCTACATGGAACTCGACACGGAGCTCTTCAATGCCCTGCACTACTCCGCCTGAGTGGCTTATGACGGACGAGACTACAATCTGGAACTATGCCTGGAATCATGTAATCTTCGGCGTGCAGCATGAGATGGACATAGCGGAGAAGCAACTGTTTAAGGAAGCCTCTACCATTTCCAAAGGAAGTGGTAAAGGCCTTAAGTTAGGCAAGGGCTCCTGCCATTGGACAGGGCCCGCAGTCTTTAGCAGCGAGAGTGCACCCTATCCAGTAGAGCTTTCAGTCACCAGGGTTGATCAGGTTGCCTACGTTCGGGATGAGTACTGTGATAAGTTCAATGAAAGCTCGAAAAAGTGTGGCGACTACAAAATGGCCACTTACAAGGGTTGCCCGGCAGTCCCTGCAGCTTCCTCGGCTACTATGCCATGACGGTCATGGCTGAGTAGAAGTTGCATCATTTCTTTTGGTCGTACCTTCGCCCCACATTTGAAACTTTCTCAAGCAGCTCAGGAGTTCCCCTTTGAAACTTTTCTGGAACTCCTTTGAGCAAGCTGGCCAAAGGTGTTGGCGCCTTTTCCACCGGCAAGTCATTTCAGCATCAGGCTACTTCGCCACAAACACAGGTAGAGTGCATTGCATGGCTTAGACTTCCTCTAAGAAGAAAGGATTTCAGAAGGGGTAAGAGAAGATCTACTCACATCTCATTGCAGCCAGTTGCAAGTGTCTATCTAATCATTCTAATCTCAATTTATTACTATACATGTAGTTTCAGACACAACCCAATCATATGGTTTTTTGATGCCTTGATACTTCGAAATACTCTCAGATGTTCAATGAGCCTAGTCAATGGGGGTTTTAGTGGATTCTTTGAAGTTTTAGCCAGATTCAGAAATAAGCTGATGCATGCTCTGAATCGTAACACCACACAGACTACTCCGCCAGTCATTATAAGCCTCGAGACCTCTCTGCAGTTTGATTCACCCAGCAAACCCAACAATACTTTTCCCATTTTCAAATTATCCAGAAACCTTTTACTGGAACAAAGGCCCTCATCACAAACCAACCTTAACCATGAGCACCCCAATCATTCTCTTCTTTTTCTAGTTCCTAGACCTAACTTCAGAACAGGTCATAGGTCATCCAGATTCTCAAGCAGTACTCATGCTAAGCATTGGTACCATAAGAAGAAATTAAAAGTTTTGAAGGACCTTCGTCCATTCCGCCATCCCCAGAATTAAATTCAAACTGTCAAGCCTACACCGCCTCCCAGAGGCACGCCGGGAGTTGCTTCGGCAACAAACAAAGAGTGTAAGCCCCTTTCCCACCCCCTCTTTAGGTAGGGGCACCAGAGTTAGGAGAGAAAGCCGGCGGCAATACCGCCGGTGGCGCCAACTCTTGAGGGGGAACATAGGGCCAAAGGCACCGGACAATGCCCTGGCCAGGGGGGGGATGTCCCTGAAAGCAGTCAAAAGGCTATGCCGTCAGGGCACAAGAATGGCAAAAATTTTCAAACAAAACTCCCAGCAATAAGCAGACAAAGCTTCAGCCACCCATGACTACTCCGCCAATGTTGTATGGTACTATGATAAGGGTAGCTGCCCAAAATGTACAAAGTTTGGCAGAACTATTAAAACACCAGTCAGTGTTAGACATACTTAGAAGTAGATGCTTAGATCTGCTATTCCTTACAGAGACACATTCACAATCCTACTACCAATTCAAATCAGAGGGCTACTTCTTCATATCAAATGGTAACAAGAAGGACAAGTATGCAGGAGTCTCAGCAGTCATATCACCTTCTATGATGCCTTTCCTCAAAGAAATCAATCAACATGCAGCTAGATGTATTCAGGTTACATTTGCTTCGTCATCGGGTGACATTCATTTCATAGGAGTATATGCCCCTCACAATAAGCATGATATAGAGCACGTGAAAAGGCCCTTCTGGCAAACCCTGGATCGCATCCTGAAGAAGATTCCCTTACCAGAACCAGTGTATGTGTTGGGCGACTTCAATGTTAGGCTCCAGGGTCGCAGAAAGGGGGAAGATCACATACTTGGTCCACATGTTTATGGCCTAGGCAAACTCCATATCAAAAATGAAGATGGCTCCAATAGACAATTGTACACCTCCCTTCTTGACCAGAATGATTGTGTAGATGCTTTCACTTTCAAGCAGCCCAACCTGTTCAAGCGCATTACATACCGTGACAAGAACCCTCCTCCTAAAACGTGGGCATCTTTTGTACTGGATCCTTTAGGATGGACACAGTTGTGGGATAAGTTTCATTCACTACCCCAATCAGAAGAACTCAACATTCTGACAGCAGCCAGAATCCGCAACTTTCTTACAACAGACTGGCCGGCTGATCCACCCTTGCCCCCCATGATCGACCCCTGGAGATTCCAGTCCTTAGACAGACTAATCACACGCTCAAAATGGTTGCCATCTATTCAGAAAATTTCTTCAAACACGACAGCGGGCTTTCCCAGCGATCATTATCTACTGGAGACCTCCAGCAAGGTTAAGCTTAAAACTCCTCCCCCTAAGAAGACTCCTAAACCAAGGTTTGACTACTCCGCAGTAGGAAGTTCGGTTAGGAGGGATTTTAACAAAGCGGCCTACGGGGCCGAAACGACCACTCCGCCAATTGACCGCTCCGCGGATAACGCTTGGCAAATCTGGACCGATGGGGCAGGATCCAAAGGCAAATGCTCGGCGTCCAGACCTGCAGGTTGGGGATATGTCATAGTAGAGCAAGATGAAGTCATCTTAGAGGCTAGCGGACCCGTTACCACTAACGCGGCTTCCCAGTTCTACTTGGGAGCCAGTGTAGGCAGTAACAATACGGGAGAGCTATCCTCCCTCATGGAGGCAGGCACCCATAACCAACAGTATGTTAGGTTTGTCCAGGCTTTACGCTCGGCAGAATCTAATACCCTTAACAAGTTCAAAGCCCATCCCAGACAACCTTGGATTACTCCGCAACTCGCAGAGGATATCGAGCAGATTAAACATAAACGTATTCGGAACGACCCAAATCACCACGCAGAGTACAAGGCCCTCAAAAACAGGGCTAGGAGGCTGAAAAGAGATTGGACTCGCGCAAAGTTGGAAAACAACCCGAACACGTCACACACAGCGATATGGAGGCACGCTAGGCAGCTTAAACGTGGGTTCCGTGCACGCAAGACACGGCTGAAAGAAAACTCCAAACCCGTTCCATGGTCAAAAACACACGTGGCTTTCACGCGACACCTGCACCACGTACAATGGGGCCCCTCGCAAGTCACGGAGGCGGAAATCTCGTTGCTCGCCGACTCCCACCAGATAAACCCGCCCCTAGAGACTACTCCGCCGAATTTCTCAGCCGAAGAGTTGACGGACGTTTTGTGCAAACTAAAGCGTAACAAGGCTCCGGAGCTAGATGATATTCCTAGTGACATCATTATGCTGCTAGACGATATTGGGGAAGCTCTTCTACTGGATCTCATGAATGAATGTTTTAACTCCAAGACCATCCCAGAATCCTGGAAGGAGGCCCTCATCGTTTGCGTACATAAAAACAAAGGCAGCAACTCTGACCCCGCCTCCCACAGGCCCATAGCGCTACTAAATACTATGTACAAGATCTATGCAGCTCTACTACAGAAAAGATTAGCCAAAGCTCACGACCATTTTATTAGAGACACACAATTCGGGTTCAGGGCCAACCGCAGCACAAAAGAACCCATCTTCATCATTCGCAGATACCAAGACTACTCCGCCAAGACAGGCCATCCGGCCCATTTTCTGTTTTTAGATTGGAAACAGGCCTTCGATAAGATCGACCATAGATCCCTACATATTGCCCTCAAACGCTTCGGTATTCATCAGCATTACCTTGACATCATTCAGGACATATACACGGATCCTAAATTCTGTACCCAGGGCTACTCCGCAGACTTCTCATGGGGTCAGGCTCACACCGGTATCAGACAGGGTTGCCCCCTTAGCCCATACCTATTTATTATCGTCATGTCGGTGCTCTTCCATGACGTTGATAAATGTTTGTTGGCACATGGCGTCCCGTGCAATAATTGGTCAGTGGGTAAGCCGGTGTATGATCTAGAATATGCGGATGACACGGCATTAATGGCGGTCACACTCCCACAATTACAAGAATTCCTCCAAGCAGTGGAAGTAGAAGCTTCGCTATACAATCTCACCCTAAATAAGGAAAAAACAGAGCTTTTAGTCAGAGCCCAAACCGACCCTACCATTCGCTCCGCTAATGGAGACCCCGTACCTACCACCTTGGAATCCAAGTATTTAGGAACCTTGATCTCCTGGACTACGCCGCCAAAAACAGCCCTTAAACACAGAGTCGACCTTGCAAACGCCAGCTTCTCCAAACTTCATCACGTATGGTGCAGTAAGCTCCCCTGGCGCACGAAACCCCGAATTTTTTACACATCCATAGTTCCTGCTCTACTGTACGCCCTGGACACCTGTCCGTTGGATAAGCAGCACTTCCGTACGCTGGAAGGGCACTATTTCAGACTACTCCGCAGGGCTCTGAAGATCAAGGCATCATATTATTCCAGAATTTCCAATTTCAGGGTGTGGAAGGCCGCCCAAAGGCCGGTCTTACCATCACAGCATATTCTGTCTCAGCAGTTTAAATTGCTGATAAAGTCCATGACCACTCCGCCAGCTCAACCTTTACACCATGTAGTTTTTTCCCCAGGTTACAAAGATAGGATACGCTTTTCTAAATCCAAATCCAGGGGTCATCCAGCAAAATACTGGTTCGAATTTTTTCTCCAAACAAGCCCTCATTTTTCACAACCACCACCTGGACCAGACCCCACAAGAATCTTCCAGGGACATTAAAGGAGTAGCTCGCTTAGCTCAAAAAGACCAAGAATACGGCAGTAGCCTGATGACTGCGCCAACGCGCCAACCATCTCTTTTCCAAATGTACAGCAAGACTATCGGGAGCGCATGGCAAGCCTAAAATACATCCCAGTACATTTCCATATGGGTGGTTGTCAAAATTATGGTCCCTTTTTGGATCCCTATTATAATACGGCACCTAATATTCAGGGTACCCAAAAAGGGACCATCATTTTGACAACCACCCATATGCACCAAGCAAAGCCCCTAAACCCTGGACTCCTGAACCCTAAACCCTCAACCCTAAACCATTCAACCCAAACAAAAAGCTTAGACTCTGAACCCTAGTAGTCCCCCTTAAGTAGATAGAATATGGCTTTGGTTGTATTATAATAAGATCCCCATATACCCCATATTCTATCTACTTAAGGGGGACTTTTGGTCAGGGGAATGCTCAGGTGATGACCCAGAGATCAACTTCCGGCTGCACTCCATAGAAGCCGTCCTTGGTTTACGGTTTAGGGTGTAGGGTTTAGGAGGATTTAGGGTCCAAACCCTAAACCCTCAAAACCCTAAACCCTGAACCCTAAACCCTGAACCGCGTTTTTTTTTCGATTTAGGGTTTAGGGTCCTACGATCTGATCATTTGCCGGGGAATGGAAAAGAATACGGGAACTACTACAGTCAGTGGGGGTTTGGGTATACAGGCTCTTTTTAAAGTGGGGTGTAGAGGTTCTATAGGCAGATAAGTTATGTTTTCGGAATGCAAGAGAACATGAGAGCCATGACATTGTTTAGGGGTTAGGGTTTGCGGTTTCGGGCGATTTCCCAGGGAGAGTGTCTCGGGGCTTAAGGAGATGTCTGGCATACGGATGCTACGTAGCGTTGTTCCAGTAGTCGCATGCGGAGGTCCCATGATTTCATCTAATAGGCTCTCGTAAGAACAGAATCCGTGCGTGGAGGACTTGTATTTCCCCGGAAGTGCCCGCATGCTGCCAGTGATTCAGAACTGGGACAAGCACTTCGCAGCGATGTCCTCAATATTCTAAACTGAGAGGCCTCAACCCCACACCATGACACCCCAATCCTACACTACAATTTTCAATCTCCGAAGCCCAAATTGCACCCCATTCAAGGCAAGGGCCACCTTTTTGTATCACCAGAGAAAGTGGGTCTTCATGAAGCACGCCCTTTTTAAGACCCTACCTCAGCGTGATAGAGATTCATGTTGCACATACATAATCTTTGTTTCGCTACGATATGGTCCCTACACATTTTTTTGCGCAGTATGTAGTTCTTTCAAATTGCTGAGGAACTCTACGACGGCGAGTTGCCCAAGGCAGGTGCTTCTGCAGTCGGGTCCTCAGTCTAAGTCGCGGGCAAAGTAGTACGGGTGTATTAGTAATCGCACTTTTTCTTGGTAGTTGGTTCTTTGGTTGGAGAATGCTTGATGTTGGTGGCGTTGGCGACGGCGGCGGTAGCGGGTGTGGTGGGTGTGGTGGCGGTGTGTTGCTGGTGCTGCTGGTGATGGTGGTGCTGGTGGTGCTAGTGGTGCTGGTGGTGCTTGTGGTGCTGCTGGTGGTGCTGGTGGGCGGCATTTGTTGGTGGTGGTGACCGTCGTTATCAGGAAGCCGTTGGGGCGGCAGGGTTTCAGTGAGCACAGAGCGGTGCAAGAAAGGCGTATGCGGCTCGCCAAACATAAATTGTTGAGTAATTTTGTTATGATGTTGTTGATATCAATTTTGATGGTGCTGGTGATGATGTTGGTGATGGTGATAGCGGCGATGACAAAGGGCTACCTTGAGGTAGATACCAGTAAACGACAGCATGGGGATGGTCGTGTCACAAGAAGTGGATCAAGACGTAGGTAGCAGTATGGCATGAATTGCCAAGAATCATATCCTGCGAGCTGCTTCAGCCGCGAGGAAAGCGGCAATAACAGGACAGTCGATCTCCCTTCCGGAGCAGTTGGTGCCGCTGGTGATGTTGTTTTGGGTGGTTTTGGTAGAAGCTGGTCCAGTTTGAGGACAGGGTTGGGGGACAAAAGCTAATCCAGGAAATCCTCTGCCTCAAGCCCTACACCCTCGATGCGACATCCTCTTCCCCCTTTTATAACATGGCAATCATGACTCCTAAAGCCACAATCCTTACGAAGGCCAGCCAGCCGACTCTGATCGCTGGTGAGATCGGGCGCTGCTGTCTGATTTTTTTGCTGTCATTTTGTATTGCCATTACTATTGCTGTTATAGTAATAACAATAGCTATTATTCCTGAGATCACCACTATTTGTTATGGAGCATAAGTATTTGTTGAAGAAGTTGTGGTGCAATTTGTGACGCTTCTGGTATTGCGGTGTCCGGGCAGCTGTGGAAGAGACAGGAAGAACTGTAGCACAAGTTGTAGATGAGGAGAAGGAGAGCTTGAAGTGAGAGGATGTGCGAGAGCTCTCGTGGCGGTCTGCGTTGATTTTTCTTGAGCCTTACTCTTTCCCGTTTGTTGATTGCTGCTGCTGCTGCTGCTGCTGCTGCTGCTGCGGCTCCTACAACTCCAACTGCTAACCCAAATCCCAAATGAACCTGATCCTGTTCTCAAGGCCTAATCTCAAACCTCATGTGAGCTATAGTGAAAAATCTCCTTATAGGGTTATATAGGTGTCAATAGGGGGTCATGTAGTGGATTAGTACAGGGGTTCTGAGGGGAGACCTCAAAACCTAAACCCTCATCCCCCAACCTGAATCCCTAAACCCTACACCCTAAACCCTTTGATGCCTTAATTTCATTTCAGAGACGTCTAAGAGAGGATTCTTTACAACACACCAGATGAAGCGGCAGGTACTACATTGGCAAGTTTTGTCAAATCCCGATATGATCTTATTCACCCTCTACTCTCCCCTACTCCCCCCTAAGCACCAGCAAGTGCTTTAATCCCCGCCTACCATTCCATTTCTATGGGATTCGCGATTATTCTGCTACAAAACCTTGGAACTGAAACCTACCTCTACATTCAGGTAGCATGGTAGTTGCTGTTTTCCTTTTCATGCCAAAATCCTAAACCCTAAGCAGCATTAGCTACAACAGCAAGGTATTCCATTGGCCCCAAATCCTAGATCCTAAGCTTTGAACGGTAAACCCTAAACCTCAAGCCCAAATCCAAAACCTGAAGCCCTGAGGCCTGAGCCTTAAACCCGAAACCCTAAACCCTAAACCCCAAACCCCAAACCCTAAAACCCCAAAACCCCAAAACCCCCAAAACCCCCGAAACCCCCCAAACCCCTGAACCCTTAAGGTACTCCATTGGCAAAATCTACACCAGCCTATCTGGATTTAGCCTCCGTAGTCGCGAAGCAGTGGGATGGCAGCTGGACAGCAGAACAAGGATCCCCTTAAAGGGGTTACGTAGGATTTATATAGGGATAGTGGAGAGGGTTTGGGGGTTTAGGGTTTAGGGATTCGTTTTTAGGGTTTAGGGTTTGGGGATATAGGGGTTTCCTAAAATTAGGGGTACCTTTAAAGGGAGATATTGGGGTTCTATAGGGCTATATAGGTAATAGAGGGTTTAGGGATTAGGGTTTATCGTTTTGGGTTTCCCAAAATTAGGAGCACAGGGGCACCATTTGAGGGTCCCCATAATAATCTAAGTGGGATTATACGTATATATATATATGTGTGTACATATGATACAATGTGTGGGATCTTGTAGGGTATGTGGGGCGTAGGGTTTCCAAACATAGGAATTCTGTTTCTTTTGGGGAGTAGTCTCTGGGGGTATTTCAGGGGGCACTAAATATTCTCTAAATGGGAAACCCTAAACCCTATGTGGGTCCCCTGGAAGGTTGCATGTTACTTTGATGTGGGCTTTAGGGTTCAGGGTTTACTGTGTAGGGCTTAGCGTTTAGGCCTTGGTTGGATGCTCACAGAACTCAGCGAAAGCTCAGGATCTTCGTGGCCGTCAGCAGACACTTGAAGACCTGCTTGCCTGCAGGGTAACCCCTTCCGCCTGGTAGTCAACACCCCCCCCACCCCTCATGAATATCAACTACTCTCTATAAGACCTAGACCCTAAACGCCAAACTTCCCAAACTGGGGAGTTGTTGAAAATCAAGGGATGTGAGTAGCACATAGCAATGCTCCTAGGAGGATCCTGTTCCTTGCCCAGGGGAATTTACATGGGGTGTCCTTTTGGGGAGACCATGAAGGAACATCTCATCTCATGGAAAGGTGCCAGAAGGTCAGCGGAGGAAGAGTTGTTCGTAGCGATCTGCTTGCACCTCACCACCCCACCCCACAAAAAAGAAAAAAACTAAGATGCCAAACCTTGAAATGCGGAAAAGTCGTAGCTACAGGTTGGCTGTCTTGGGTCATCCATTTTTACCTGGCTCTGACTCAGGTAGAAGTCTTCTAGATTTTGTTTAGGATCCCCGTATGTCCCATCAAGGAAGCCGTCTACCGGGTTTGAGCAAAAGCTGGGAATCTGTCATGCAATCTCCGTATAGGACTTTTTGTAAGGGGGGTCGTCTTCTTACCTTCCCCTCATCCAACTGGAAGTCCGCAAAGTTTGTCCCACTTCTCAAACTTCCCCGACCTCTGTTTCTTTCATTTCAGGATACAGCT
This sequence comes from Symbiodinium pilosum, assembly GCA_905231905.1. Classification (NCBI taxonomy): domain Eukaryota; class Dinophyceae; order Suessiales; family Symbiodiniaceae; genus Symbiodinium; species Symbiodinium pilosum. The sequence continues at coordinate 47,250 of CAJNIZ010023125.1, forward strand.
TGCATGCTTGGGCAAGTGGCTAGAGGAGAAGAAGTACTCCTTCTGGACCCGGGCTCAGCTGCGGGTGAGGGGTAGAGTTTAGCGTTTAGAGGCCTGAAGTATACTTCCCCCACGTACTTTGCGTGCCCTCTTCTTTTGTGACCTCACGTCTGAAATCCATGTGTAATCCCAATCGATACGTCCCTGTGTATCTTTACTATCCCAGGATAGCTGCTTTCAAAGGCTCCTGGTATATTGGGGTCTACAAGGGGTCCCTCGTATCATGGAAACTACCACGTACTTCTTGCTGCAATGACTTTCATTATTCCCGACTTATTGTCTCCAAAGCCCAAGCCCAATCACACCACAGCGAGGAGGGCATAGAAGGGAGAGCGTCATAAAGTCGTTGCTTTGATATGTGCCAAAAGAGATCCTCACCCTCTGGCCGCAAAACCTTGAACCCCAAACTCTAAACCCTATGCTCGAAACCTTAAACCCTAAACTCTAAACCCTGAACTCCAAACCCTATACTCTAAGCAGTAAACCCTAAACCATGAACCAAACCCTAAATAGTAGTTTCCTTTTTTTCCATTATCCCTATATAACTCCACATTTCCCCCATATAACCCCCATATAATCCCATATTACCCTATATCACCCCAAGCATTTGATCTTACCCTAAACTCTAAACCTTAACCCTTAGACTGATTTGATCATGGCAGAGCCCTTGTGCTGGGTCATTGGGCCAGTTACAGGCGCACGCAGAGGTGCGAGGCAGGGGGTACCCATCGGGCTATGTATAGGGTGCCTGCGCCTCCGGGCGGGCGTTTCCAGCGACAGGGCTCGTCCCTACAGACGCGGAGGGGAGAGCTGCGGCTCGGAGGTGCTCGGTTCGTGGGGCCTGCGCCGGGGCGCGGCCACGCGCTGTCTTTGTGGTTTTTGGTTTGTTGTTTGCGGCGCCGTAGAAGGTTAAGGGTAAAAGGGTAAGGATGGGCGAGCTCGGAGGAGCAATTGGGCCCAATCGATGGGCACGTCGTTGTGGCCACAGTGCCGTTCAAGACGCGCATTGGCAACCCTGCTGGACTCACTTGCCCGCGCTTCTCGCACGGCACCAGCGGAGGCCTTGCAAAGCTCTACAATCATGGCCCATCTCCATCATTTCGGAGCATGGCGGACAGAGTACATCAGCACTCTGGTAAGCTCATTTGCCATTTTTCAGCCCGAAGTGCGGGCAGATGCAGATGCACCTAAGGCCCTAAACCCTGAAACCCTCTACCCCCTTAAGAAGTGCCGGAGCACGCAAATCCTAGAGCTTCCGAGCCTAAGAACTAGGAAGTTGTCAATCAAGGTTGATGTTGCGCTCCACGGGTCCCATAACTTTCAACCCTAAATATATATCCCTAAGCCCTTCCAAGAAAACCCTAAACCTTAAACCCAAAACTCCCAATGAGCACAAACATATTTTCCATATAAAGCAATGATCCTGTATTTCATATGTGTGGACTGGAGCCTGATCTCTGGTCTTCCAGAGATCATGACTATCCTAAGCGGTCACAGGGGCAGAGGGATCCCGGGAGAGAGTACCAGCGTGGTTAGTAGACATAGGGTTTGTAGAGCTATAATAGGGAGCATGTTCCTGCGCGCGTTCCTTGAGACGCGCCAGGCAGACTCGCAGCGCGCAGGCGTTCGCTTCTTGGCGCGGGCGCCGTGCGTGTTCGCAGGGCGCCCGTCTTCGGTGCATGTTGTTGTCGTCGTTCCTGGTTTTGTTTACGTCGTGATTGGTCGTCGCGATCGCAGTTGTCGTTTTGTCGTCGCGTCTCTTGTGATTCTTCTTGCTGGTGTCTTGCTCATGTTTGCTGTGCGTGGTCTTCGGTGATTTCTTGTCGTTGTTGCGTGATTGGCTATGCCGTTGCTTTCTGGTTTTGGCGCTGTCTCGGCATGTGGTTGCCTGTGTGGCTTGCCTTGGGTACGCAGCCTCTGTTTCTCCAGCTAGCGCAAATTTATTCGGCTCCTTTTGCCGCCATGACTAAGTTCCCTTCTGAGCTTGGTCGACCTGGTTCTTGCTGCCTTTGTTAGTGTTTTCTACCTGTTTTCGGGTGGATTCGACTGAGGCCTGTGCGGGTGGAGCCTGGAACGGCAGAGGCAAAGGGCGCGACTGTCTGCAACGCCGACGGGTTCCTGTCTCGGAGGTGACGGACGGGCTTTGGGTGGGGGTTGCGGCGCGGGCGGGCTGTGTGCTTCAGGTGCAAGAACTTGGTCAAGCGCCGTTCCACTTTCAGCATCTGCTTGGAGTGGTTTTGGTTTTGCTTTGCTTGTGATGTTTTCTGCTTTCGTGGTTTTGTTTGTGCTTTCTCTCTGGCAGGTCGGTGCCGAAAGAGCTCGAGGCGTAGGTGTCTTGTGGTCCTTTGGGGGTATATAGGGGCTATATAGGGGTTATATAGTTATATAGGGATAATGGAAAAAATGGAAACGCTTACTTAGGGTTTAGGGAATGTAGTATATAGGAACAGGATAACAAGCGGTTCTCTGTTGGCTTCGCCTCATTTCTGGCATCTTCTCTTAGAGTTTAGGGCTTAGGATTTAGGGTTTAGGGTTTCGGATTTAGGGTTCAGGATTTACGGTTTAGGACTTAGGATTTAGGGTTTAGGATATAAAGTTTAGGGCTCAGGTCTTTAGACATTTAGTGCAACCCCTGTTCGCACCCTACGGCCCACATGTACATACCTTATGTAACTCAGCACCTATGAGCAATACACATGAAAATAGACATTAGCAAAGCCATCTTAATCTTAAACCCTCAAACCCTGAAACTCCTGCGTGGAATATGCTCAGAATTGGGTTTGTTTTCTGTTGATGTTGGCTTTCTTTCTTGTATGTCTTGTTGTACCCTACCAGTCAGGTTTCTGCCACTGTTCAGCGAAAAGGTTCGTGATCATGCCCAAGGACGAGGTGAGCGAGTAAAAGTGGTACGTCAAGGGGCTGAAACTCAGGGCACTGGCTCAGCCAGCGGAAGGGGCTGGCTGATGCCGGAAAAATAAGCCTTCGAGTGCCCAGCCCTAGGTGACAGGTGTGAGACCCCGTTCATCATAAATTTGGTGGACAATATAAGGGGGATCTACATCAAGAGGCTTGATGGCAGCGCAGGTCGAATCAGCGCATACGAGGTCGCGGAAGCCTGCCAGCTGATGTTTGATGGTGTTTACAAATACGGGGCCCATCTTGCAGGGTTCAAGTCAGAGACCCTGCAAAACTGCCGGCTGGATGACCACACAAAGCACTTTGACACGGGGTACCTAGACTTGTGCTGTGACTTCTGCGGCTTCGGAAAGAAAGAGTTACTTCAACACAAGCTTGATGAAACATGTGGTCACGCTGTTTGGTGCTGTCTGACAGTAGATTTCTGGAGCACCTAGAATGAGTGACGCCAGTAGTCCGCGCATGATGGCAACCGCCTCCAACAATAGCAAGGCAGCCTCTATCACAGACTATGCAGCGTGAAAGTACAAATCAGGAATAATCAGGAAACTTCCTTTTGTGCCATTATTGTTTGTACCCATGGGCTTGGATTGCTAAGCCATGGATACAGCCACTACTTAGGGTATTTCGGGCCCAAAGCCTAAGGTCTGGGGGCTTTACGAGGATGTTCTGTGGTTCTGTAGTGGGTCATTGTTGGGTATGATGTTGAATTTCCATTATGGCCAAACCTTCAAATAAACACGCGTAGATAATCCTCAGTAAAGAACCCCATGAGGGAACCAGTTAAGCAGATCCCGCAGAATTTGAGCCACCCAACTGCAAATCTTAAAGCAGGGTTTAGGGCGTACGGCAGTTTATGGTTCGAGCTGAACACTGAAACATTGCAAGCCCCCACCACTAAGCCCAGACTCGACGCCCAAAACCGGAGACTTCAAAGGTCAAACTCTGAAAAGTTAACTTTAAGCCCCGAACTCTATGAATCCCTACATCCAAAACCCTAGCCCTAAACCCTAAACCATAAACCCTAAAACCCTGAACCCCTTTAAAAGGTTCGCAGGAGCCTGGAGCCCTAAACTTTCCGAGGAGCTTGGGGCATTGTTACAGCCCGCAGATGGCACCTCCGTCGGCATCCTTGGGTTAGGGTTTAGGATTTAAGGTTCAGGGCTCAATTATGTGTTTTAAGCTAGTTAGGTTAGATGGGGGCTATAGAAGGCTCATACAGGGTTTATATTGGGGCATAAAAGGTTCAGGGCTAGTATTCAGAAAGCCCAACATAAAGGAATCAAATGGAACAAATATCGAAACTGAAGTGGGTACTGGGGGTTATGGGGGATCTCTCTCTACAGATATATACAGAAAGGGCCATTGTGAGGGCCTGCTTCTGTGATATTTTTAAACTGCAGTTGTTGGGAAGATAAAGAATTACCCCATGTATCTCATCATCATGCAAGTAAAGAATAAAATTAAGGGTGTACAGGCAAAGCTTCATATTAAGGAACGTGATCTTGGGGGTAGGAAAGGAACACAATCAACAAGAATCAGGGGGGGGGGTGGGAGAGAAAAACAAGAGTCGGGGGCAGGGGTGAGGGAAAATGGGGGTGGGGGCTCGCCTTTGCCTGTACACCCTTAGTGTTATATTGTACTTGAGTGATAAAAAGTGGATTCCATGAGATACATGACGTCCCAGAACATTTTTATATACATATATATATATATATTGGGACTATGGGGTTTGGAGTTAGCCCAGCTATGGCCAGCAGTTATACAGCAGGTATAATTCGCCATAACATTAAGTAGCCTGAACCCCCAAATTCTTCAGGGTGGGGCAAGAAGGCAAGAAACTTTTTGTTGTACATGTCTGATCGCGTGTCCAAAAGCTTGGTAGGTCTAGGATGTAGGGGTCATGGTCCAAGAATTCGTGGGATTTTTGTGGGGTCTTGGAGGGTTCCTTACTTGGGGATGCAGCATAGGGGTATTTAGGGTTTAGGAATGGAGAGGAATTCCCAAGCCACTTCATTATTTAGATTTCAGGGTTCAATGACAATCGAGAACCGAGTGGAACACAAAATGATCATGGAATGAAAGTTGAGTTTGTATGGAGCTTTTACGGGGATGGAAGGGATGTCAAAAGCATGTTCCCTTTGGCCCTTTTGCAATGGGAACCTAAAAGGACAAATAATTTCGACAATCGAACTTACCGGAGGGTTGTGGACTGAAAGATTAGGGTTATTCTTTGAGAGCCCCCATGATAAGAATCATAGTATTTCTGGGTCTCTATTGGAGTCCTTGTATTTTGGGAAGTGGGATGCTAGAAGTTCAGACTATGGCTCATATACACCCAGATGGACGTTGAGGGTTTGTGTGGCTTCTTCGTTTCGGTTAAGGGGAACGGTGTCTGTTGGTGTCTAGATTCTCGTATTTCACATGCACAGCTGCGATTTTCATACATGCAAGAAGTCACCCCAAACTAACAGGGAACCTGAAAAAGAGTTCCTGATACACAGAGCTTTTTTAGGGGGCCTAAATGGGTTCCATGTTCGGTGAGGGGCGGACGCCTAAACCCGGAACCCTAAACTACAGTTCAAGAGTACAAAAGATATATGCTCATGTATTCCTACCTTTTCCTATGTATACATATATATATACATATCCACGATATCCTAGTGTATTACTTGGCAGTTTAGGAGTACAAAAGACACTTGGGACATCTTTCTTAAACCCGAGATCTCAATTATCCAAATCCCTAGGGGCCCTTCAACGCGTAGTTCAGGAGTACAAGAGACAACTGGGACATCGCATCTACACCAGGGAGGAGTTCCTCGAAAGGCTCAAGGTCGAACGAGGCGGAGAACTGCAGCCAACCCCAATACATGGGCCTACATAGTTAAGAATATTATGCTTGCTTTAGAGGGCCCAAAAGGCGGCATATAGGGTTCAGGGTTGGAGATTTAGGATGTAGGGTTTAGGGGTATAATGAAGGATGAAATGAACAAGAAATTGGTCTTATTCAGAGGTTTGCAGGAACAATTGCCAATACTATGGCCTTAGATTACCTTTATGGCTTTGGTACTCCTTTGACAGCCATTGAGAGTATCCAGCTGAAGCCTTGTCGTCCCAAACCCCAAAAACCCAAAAGTGTTTCTAAGCGCGTAGAACGCAACGGATGCGGGTCAGATGTTAAGAGATTCCCAGGGGATGTCCCAAAACCCCTAGATCCTCAAGCCTTAAACCATAAGCCTTCGACCCTGAAGCTTCAAACCTTCAATCCTCGGGTACGCTTAACGCTTCTCCGCTTACACCACTGGGATAGATAGCACACTGAATATACCAAAGTGTGCTCGGCTTTACTTCACATGTTCTCAGCCATTTGTACTACATGATACTACGCTAGACTCTACCCTACGCCATCCTATGCTTCGCTTTTCTCGGCAGTCTGCAAGAACCTCCAAGCCGGGCTCTACTTCCCAGCCTCGTGTTTTTGGGGGAGCATAAACCCTAAACCCTAGACTGCATAGGAGACTTCCGATGTTCCCAAGACGATCTCTCTCATCAGCTGCGCGAGGGGGAGGAGAGACAGGGCTGTTCTTAGCTTACAGGTGGTTAATACGGAATAAGGGGATATAATCCTTATATTAAAGATTCCCCACCCTAAGCCCTAAACCCTAAACCCTGAACCCACCTTAAACCCTAAACCCTTTTTGCAAGTGGGTAGGAGACAGGGCTCTTCCTAGCGCGGAAGAACTTGAAGTAGTTGTTGTTGAGCCATTGCTCCGGCGAGCTTACTGGGGGTTAGTAGGTTATGAGGAAATACATCATGTAGGGATTATAGGGGGATTATTTAGGGGGATTAGAGGGAGTATGTAGGGATTATAGGGGGATTATATAGGGGGATTATATAGGGGGATTATATAGGGAGGATATAGGGATTATATTCCTTTATTCCTTGCTAACTACCGGTAAGTTGAAGTAGTTGTTGTTGAGCCATTGCTCAGGTGAGTGTAGTAGGCATTTCTTGAGAAATCTAAGCAGAGCAAGTATGAAGTGTTCTTTTGATGATTCGGCATCACGGTTTGGTTGGAGAATAGTGGTTCCTACGCCCTAAGCCGTCAACTAGGCACTCAAACAAAGGGACCCCCATTTACACCCCTTATAGAGCTAAGAAGTATAAGCCCAGATATCTTTGTGTATTTGGATGTTAGTTTGGAACTCCCCTCCCCCCCGTAGTACTGGTTACCATAAGGGACAATAGTGAAGGGTGATTAAATTGGGTCCTCTTATATTCCTATTATACCACAATTACAGGGTGGGCGGTCCACACAAACCCTAAACCCTAAACCCTAAAGCCCTAAACCCCTGAACTTGTATTTTAATTTTGGGGGAGGGTCAACTGGAGGAGTTCGACCTCGAGGCTGTGCTGCGGGGTACCTTGGCTAGATTTTGTGAAAGTTACAATCAGGGACATTCTATTGTTGCTACTGTACCCTAGGGTTTAGGGTTTAGGGTTTAGGGGTTTGGACATTATATGTTGCTACTATAGCCAATGTTATAGTTTCTTGCTACCGCTGTTCGTGTTATTGTTATTGCTATTGTCATTTTGTTTCTAGTGTTATTGCTTTCGCTGCGACTATGAGTGTCTGTTTTGTTCTCATACTTCTACGATTGTTGCCAGAACAAAGGTGTTATTGCAGTGAGGTGAATATGATAGTTCTTTCTATGACTGGCGTTATGCTCGTTTTTGAATGCTTATGCAGGGTAATGCAGGTGCTATTCGTACTGTTATTGTCTCATGGTTTCAATTATTGATAGTTGTGCAGCCAGCCATACACTCTAAATCCTAAATCCCTTAAGTCGTAAGACCTGAACCTCTATATCCTAAACCCTGGAACTCTAATCCCTAAAAGCCTAAAGGCTTAAACTGTAAAGGCCTGAAACTCTGAACACATGAGCCCTGGAACTCAAAAACCTAAATGCGATGCTTTTTTTCATTGGAGGAGAGGAATTGCATGCAGAGGCCTGGAAGAAGGACATATAGGTGTATCTAGGGCTTAGGGTTTAGGTATCACCTTGCAGAGTCAAGCGGAAACACATGAAAACTGAAATAAAAACTAGGTCGTACGAGGTTGTTGGGATGGTCATGTAGGGAAGCCTGAGCGAATACCAAATATTGGGGCCCTTCATTCCTGACATTATTATCGTCTAAAGCCCTATGCCCTAAACCCTAAGTCCCAAGCCGGAAGCCCCAAACCCTAAACCCCAGGGAAGCTCAAGCAGATCTCGAAATAATCTTCAGAACTCTTCTGGCCCTTGCATTAGGGTTCTAGGCCTATCCATTCATGTGAAGAAGGATGAGGATTACTATGAGAAGAAAAATGTTGGGCCATGTACGCCAAACTTTTTATGCTTCTCAAGCTGTGGGTCGCGCAAATGACGTGCCTGCATGACATGGTCAATAGGCCATGACTTGAAAAGGTTCGGCATAGACGAGAAAGGGTCCTTTCACAAGCAGAGTCCCCAAAACTAAGCTGTACTACGGTGGATGCTAATATTGCTACATGATCTTAATTAATTAAGTACCCTCTACCCTTGGAACGCTGGTACGATAGTACACTAACGTCAGGTGTTAAAGTTCGATTGAGGGTTTAGGTGGGGTCGCTGGGAAGTTCTTTAGCAGCCGAAGAAGCCATCATTTTCTCAGCATTCCTGGTCTCATGTTGCATGTATTTCTGCCTCAAACCCTGTTCGGCGTTGTTTTGAAATCTTTCGGTCCCAAGGGCTTGCAGGCTCACAGATTTCCAAAAGGAAATTTCGTTTCTGCATGCCCTCCCCTTCAAACCCAAAAGCATAAACCCTAAACGAGGAAACCATTGCAGGACCAACTGAAATAGCATTGCCATTACTACCGCTTTTCTCTTTGAAGTTTTCCGAGCGCTACCACTATCAAATGTATTGCTGCTATCATTGCAGTCATTATTCGCATTTTTACACTGGTACAGTTACAATTTCCTACCATGATTATTGCTGTTTTTATGGCTGCTGCTACTACTGTCACTCCTGCTCCTTCTGCTATTCCTACTCCTCCTCCCATTACTACTACTACTACTACTACTACTCCTGCTGCTGCTACTACTACTACGACGACCACCACCACCTCTTCTAGTGAGCGCCCCCGAGTCTTTACGATACCTGCCCGGCCCTCATCTTGGCAGAGGCCTTGGAAGTTCGCTCTCAGCTTGCCAAGACATGGAGATTGGCCAAGATAGTGAGCTAAACTCACCATGATGGCTTGTGGGTCTAGGGGTTATGTAGGGTTTATATAGGGTCATATAGGTTTAGGGTTTCCCAAAATTTTAGGGGTACCCTTTTTGGGGGCCCCTAGAATTAAAGAGAAAGGTATTTTGGGGTCTGTATTGGGGTCCCACTATCTAGGGAAACTACCAAGCATGTCCGGGTTTTTTCAGGCCTTACTATAAGACCATGACGTAGGTTTTGGAGTACTGCCGGCCTATTGGGCTAAAATCTCCACTGCCCCGCGGTGTAGATTGTAGAACTAGATGGAAGAAATTCATGATTTGGTGGAGGAGCTGCATCATGAAGAGAGTATCATGGGCCAAGATCCCTGGACTATCCCCCAAATCCCTGAGTCGGGGGTTTAGGGTTTAGGTTGATGGTTTATGGTCTAGAGTCTGCAGTTGGCTGCCCATGGCAATACTGGTAGGTATGGGTTTGCTACATGTTGAGTTTCCATAGGAAATACGTTTTTGAGCAAGCCCACACCAGAAATTCTAAACCAAGATAGGATCCAGATAATGTCCCTGAGCTCGTAAGAGTTATTACCAGACATAACACCAGTGTTCCGTGGTATACGTATATAGCTAGACCCTAGACCAGCCCCGCTCATGTAAAGTGATTTTCCATTTTATTATCTTGTCCTTATGCATTTGATGTTGAAGGATTCCCTACATCCGATAGACACCAAAAGTCTGATATATCTTCATAACCCCTGTAGAAAGACCGAATATACACGCCCCTAAACCTTAAGCCCTAAGCCTCCAAACCTGCATCATGGTGCAGGTGGCCCTTGCAGTCAGTAGGCCAGAATGCTTTTGAGCCATCGAATCATAATGACAGTCTTTGCAACAAGGTGTAGGCGTAGGGTCTAGGATTTAGGCCCTGAACCCTAAACCCTAAACCCCAAACCCTAAACCCTAAACTGGAGAGTGTTGGCATTTGACCTTGATTCCGGCAAACCCTAAACCCCAGCCCTCAGCTTTGGGGTTGGTGGTTTGGCGTTGCAGGGCCAGGGGATTTAGGGTTTGGGTTTAGGGTTCAGGGTTGGGAGTGTAGGGTTTAGGGTTTGGGTTTAGGGTTTAGGGTGCAGGTGGCCTTGACGGGCTTGACTTGGTTGTCCATTTCTTCATTCCCTACTAACGAGTAGCAAGTTCTGAGAAAGCCACACCTGCTTTATTCCCCATAGCCTGAATGCTAGCTGTTCAGGGGTTTAGGCTTTATCAGTTCTATTTGGAGCACCCTAAACCCTAAACCCTAAAAAAAAAACCTAAACCCTAATGAGAGTGAGTCAATCAAGTGGGAGGCTCGAGAGCATGCTTGGAGTTTAGCACGCCAAGACGCTGCCAATCGTGTACAGTTGTGTGCAGAGAATGGCAAAAAAGAGAGCTCGGTGTTTCCTTGTGGATGCATCTAATTGTGCATTTCTTGGGTTCTAGGGTGACAGCTGTGCATGTGGGCAGCTGCATGGTAGCCTCGTGTTGTTTCAGTTTTCCGCATCCCAGGGTTTTGCGCGAGCTGTTCATTCAGGAGGGTAAGAACCAATTTAAGGGTCGGTGCCAGCAGTGAACGGCCCATCTTTCGGAAGAGGTTTTAGGGTTCTGGGAGGAATTCTGGATTTTCTGGGGTACCGTTGATATTCAGAACACGAAGCTTTTTCACTCATGTTGATATCAGGGGCCTTTTCCATGCAGAGCCTAAAAGGGACCATCACATGTTTTAGCCCGGTGTAGAATGGTTCAGGGTTTAGGGTGTAGGCTTTAGGGAATGCATGAACCGAAGACATCCATAAGTCGACTGTAGGTTCCCGAATTGTTTCGAATATGATTTCAACATCTATTCAAAGTACCTTTTTGCCGTAACTATCAAAAGGAACCTCCTAAACCCTAAACCCTAAACCCAACCTGGGACCATGGTGTTGGTACATATGTGGCAGTTTCCAGAAAGAGGGGACCCCAAATATTATTAGTCCTTGTTATAGGGACCCCCAAATTGTACCCCAAATTTCGGAAGCTCTAAGCCCCCTAAACCCTAAACCCTCTATGTTTCTTTCAAGGGACCTTCCCCCCCCTGCCCCCCCTTCCCCTCCCCACCCCCTCCCCCCCCCAAACAAGAAAAATTGGCTATTACCTGAGAACTTTGTGCTAAAACGCTAAACCCTAAACACTGAAATCCTAAAACATAAACCCTAAGCCCCTTCCCTAGCAATCATACGCCCCGGTCATGGGGCTACTCTGGCTCCGCCAGAGTCTTAGGTTGTAGGGTTCAGGGCTTAGGGTCCAGGGTCTAGGGTTTAGGGGTTCAGGATTTAGGGTCCAGGGCTGAAACACATTAAGGCTTTATTAGGGATTATTGGTGATTGTTATGCCTTACAAGTTGGGAGGAGTGCATACTGCAGGGGCCTGTGGTAGTGATATCATCCCAGATCCGAAGCCGCAACCCCAAACCTCAAAACTTAAAGCCTAAACGTGCCAAGCTAACCCTCGGAGAAAAGGTGCGCTTCAACAACCCCTAAGCCTGAAGCAACCTCAGACTCCACAAACCCTGCACCCAACAGTAGGTAAAACAATGGCCTAAATCCTCAACGTAGTTGAAATTGCCAACATTCTACATACTTTGATCGTCCAGGTGAACCCTGAACCCAAAACGTTAACCCCTTCGAACCGTGGCCACCATAAATCCTAAACCCTAGAACCTAAATCTTAAACCCTAAACCCTAAATCCTAAACCCGAAGCCGCGTAGCCACAAGGTCCAGGCAGTCCCGGGCAAGCTCAAGCAGGGCTACGGGGACTCCGTCTGCCAAGTCCTGCACACCCTCTTCAAGGAGGTCGCTAGGCTTAGGGTCCAGTGATTCTGGATTAGAGTTTAGGGTTCAGGGTTTAGGGTTAAGGGTTCAGGGATTAGAGTTAAGGGTTTAGGGTTCAGGGTTTAGGGTTAAGGGTTCAGGGATTAGAGTTAAGGTTTAGGGTTTAGGATTCAGGGATTCAAGGTTTAGAGGGATTAAGGTTTAGGTTTCTGGCAATAGTATAGGGTTGCTTGTTTAGGGATGAGGGTTCCGGGCTTAGGGTTTGGACTTGAGGGATTTGGGGCTTAGCATGTTGTAGGGGCATGACCATGGGGTGTTTCTGTTTCTGCTCCGTGGCTCCCTTCCCACGTCATCTGAGTTGCTGTTGAGGAGCTTAATTTAAGTTACCAGCACATGGGTATGCAGTATAAAAATATTAGGGTTTCCTGATTATAATAACTTAACCTAAGTTCCCTAACAGCAGCCCGGTCTTAGGGTAGGTAGAGGCAGACTGATGTTCCGATTCTCTTGAATACGGTAGAGCCACGGAAGCAGGGCACAGCTTTAGCCGTTGGGTGTGTTCCAACCAGCAAAGAGAGCACTTCTGCTAAGCGTCACTGATACCACTACTGTTTAGGGGTTAGGGATTTAAGGATTTAGGGTTTAGGGTTCCCCCCCAAAGCTCAAAAGCCAATTCTATCCCCACAAAACCCAAACATACCCTCTCTACACAAGTCCTCAACGCACTGTACAAACCTCCAGACAGCCCCACATCTTACCTTTTGCCCCTGGGTACCAGGTGCTCCGAAGGCTCAACTTTGAGTTTCTAGCGCCAAGCTACCCAGACGAGGCGGATCGTAGTAATCGATGAATTGCTAGTAATAACCTTTCTCGCAGCATTTATGGTGAATTTTCACTGTAAATATGGTGGCATTATATCGTATCTTTTTTCCTATTCCCCTCACCGTGTCTCGGGTGGATGGAGAAAATCGTGCACCAGCCCATACGAGGTAGGGTGTTATGATAGGTTTGGGCGAGTATATTGTGTGCCTTAGGAACCTCGGTGCCTGCAGGTATCTTGCGTCCATTTGGGCGTACCTATTAAGGGGGATACTAGGAGTTTAGACAATGGCTCATATATTTTGCATATATCCGTATATATATATACATATATATATATATATATAGATACATAGATTAGCTCTCAATGGGCACGGGAATCCACCTACCAAGGCTAGGGTACATTTCCAAACCTTTGCAGGGCCTCGCAGACGAAGCGGATGTGGACAGTGATGCAGAGATCCACTCCGTCGGCGAGGAGGGTTTAGGGTTTAGGGTCTAAGGTTTAGGGTTTAGCGTTTAGAATTCCAGGGAGTTTTGGGGTTCCGGGCTTCGGGCTTGGTTGTACTGTAGGGTCTAGGGTTTAGGGTTCAGGGTTGGGGGTACAGGGTTGGGGGTTGGGCTGTGGGCTTGGGGTTCGGGATATAGGGTTGGGTTTTAAAGTTCAAGGTTCAAGGTTCGGAGCATTGGGTCGAGGGTCGGGTTGTAGGTTCAGGGTTCAGGATATGGCGTTTAGGGCAATGACTTTACGGCTTAAGGTTTAGGTTGAGCTTGGCTCTTAGCACGCGATTGGAACGGGAATGACTTATGTGTGTGTGTGTGCATGTGTCCACCGCTCAACCCTAAGCCCCAAACCGCATTGTGGTTGACGCTTCATCGGATCATCTGATATCCTGAGTAAGGCATTTTCAGTCCTGCTTTGGGAGTTCAAGGGGGCACGAGGGTGATGGCGCTGTACGATCCTACGAAACTTGCAATGCTGGCAGGGCTCTTAGGCCCAACAGGCTATTTCTCAACCATGAGGTTTCCTGATTCCAGGAGGGAGGCCCATGACTTTGAGAAGGAAGAGCCTGACAAATCGTAGCTTCCATGAATAGCGGGACCCCAAGAAAGACATCCAGATGCTACACGCCTTTTTTTGGACCCGCAGAATTTGACCCTCGAGTCCCCCAAATCGGAAACAAACAATGCAACTCATGCGAGCTACAGTCTAAACTTCTGAAAGGGGGTTATTTAGGGGATTGCGTAAGGGAGATCTGGGTGGGGGTTATTAAGGTGGGTACTTGGAGTTTAGACTATAGCTCATATGACAAGAGTGGTCGCATCTTTGCAGGACGAAATGCCTGGGGATGGTGAGGAGGATGACCTCATGTACCAGGCGGGCTCAAGGCTAAACCCTAAGCCCTAAACCCTAAGACCTGAACCCTAAGCCCTAAGCCCTAAACCCTAAACCCTTAACCCTTAACCCTAAACCCTAAGCCCTAAACCCTAAACCCTAAACCCTAAGCCCTAAACCCTAAACGCTTGGGGCGTTTGCTTAGGCGTTTAGGGTTCAGTGTATGGGTTCAGAAAGTCAGGAGTAATGTAGGGGTCTGCATAGTTACCAGTCTTCTTCCCTTATAACGTAAAGTTTATGTCAAAAGCCGCAAGACTGTAATGTAATTGAATAGGTCCCTACCGTATGTTCACGTCAAGGGCTGTATTGGGATAATGGAAAAGAAAATGGAAACTACAGGGATTGTAGGGGTTATATAGGGGTTATTTTGGTACTTATGACCGAATTATGACCAGATAGTACGGCCTCAACCCCAAGCCTAACGCCCCCAACCCACGGCTAAGATTCGGGGTTTAGGGTCTAGGCTCTTATGTTTAGGGTTGGGGTTTTAGGGCTGTTTGTGTCAGGATTAGGGCCAAACTGCAAACCCTCAGCCCTAAACTTTAGACCCCAACCCAGCCAGAAACCTCAAAATTAGAGTCCCCTTTTGGTACCCCTAAAGGTTTATGGTTTAGGGTAATATAATCTACAACCGCAAGGGGCCCATAGTTTTAAGAATAACCCATGCGTCGCAGGAGGATGTTCCCAAGCCTCCCCCAGACGAGGAGCATGACCACCAGGCCGGATCTGTTGCTTAGGAGAGTCCTGAAGAAGAAGGGGTTTAGGGTCGAGGTTTTAGGGTTTAGGGCTAAGGGATTAGGGTTTAGGGTTTAGGGATATTGCACTAATAATGGAGAATTAAACGGACAAGAAAATGGAAATCATATCTAAACTGGGTTTAAGGGGATTATATCAGCGTAGATTTTGAGGTTTCTGTGCGGTCCCCGCTACTATGAAACTTAGTGAGGAATAAAAGACCATAACGTTGGTAATTATTTAGGGTTCTATGTTAGGACATACAGCTAGCCAACCTAACCCTAACATCCCACCATGTTCTTATTTGATCCCTATGACGTCTGTAGCCATAGCGAAACGATTGGGACAAGGCAGGAACACATGTTCTAGTCAAAGAGCTAAACAGAGCTGTCCTGCATCGCTCCAGCAGTCGCCTCATGTATGACCTCCAATGGTATTGTTCTGTGTTGGGCTCATGCCGTCTCTCTCACATCGGTCTAAAACTGTGATCCGAAGGGGTTAGTCTTTTTTGCGATGCGTGCTGATGTCTCTTGTCTCTTTTACAAGGGGATCCATTCATGATTACTTCTGACTTCTCCAAAGTTTCGGGTTAGCGAGCGTGCCCCAATATTGTCTGCTAGATTGGAATGGTAATCCTCTTCCCCCAACATTCAAGCCCACCCACCCCTTTACAATGCATATTCCCCAGTATAGTATACCAAATGGGGATAGCTATGGTTTGGGGGTGTGGGGGGGGGGTTGCATATTAGGGGCAAGGGTTTAAAACAACAGGCGGCCAGAGCTCTGAGACCTGATGCAGCACGGCGAGCTACAATCCAAGCTTTAACCCTTTTCTGTTCTTCCCTAAGCCCTATACCCTAAAAAGTGTAAACCCTGTAAACCCTAGCCTCTATAAGCACTAAACCCTATACTCTAAACCTCAGCCCTCACACCTAAGCCCTACACACTAAGCCTACTGACTACTCCACTTGGGTGCCTGCAGATTGAAGCATGTCGTCGTTTTCTCATCATTAGGAGGGAAGGGTGGAGTGTGTTTAGGGTTTAGGGCTTAGGATGTAGGATTTAGGGCTTAGGGTGCACCCTAAACCCTAAGCCCTAACTATGGGGATCCATCCCGGGCAGTTTTCGTCTTCTCCGCGCAGTTTAGCGGCTTAGGGCAGAGTTTTTTTCCGTTTGGGGCCTGCGTTGGCTGCATTGCCCGCTGCTTTCAGCATTAGGATGTTCGTGCTGCAGATTTTTGCGAGCTGCACGAAATGTACAGATACTTAAATGTCTCAGAGTAGCCCTATATGAGCTATAGTCCAATGCCTTTAAAAAAGGGTTATATAGTGCACTATAGAGGGGAGTAATATACGGAGGGGATATTAGGAGTTTAGACTCTACTTTATGTATCCCTAGGAGATTTGGCATGATGATTTTTTTCGCTTCTCGTCAGGTTGACAAACTCGCGACAAGAGCAAGCACTATACCTCTAAAACCCCACACCCTTAGCACCAAACCTAATTCCGAAACCGTAAACCCCAAACTCTAAACCCCAAACCCTAAACACGGAACCCTAAACCCCAAACCCTAAAGTCATAAAACAAATCCCGAAAGTCTAAAACCTATAGATCCTCTTACCACCCTCAAGGGATCCCCAAAAGCTTATGGACGTCGTGCTGCAGCTTCTTTCCTTTAACCCCAGGCTTCTAAGTATGGAGCTCCCGCGCTCACATCCAGAAAGTTCTGGCTGGGGATGGGATATACATATGTACTATAGTCTAAACTCCTTAAAGGGTGTTATATAGGGGCTTATATAGGGGATGACTACAGGGGTTAGTAAGGGGGAAACTAGGAGTTTAGACTATAGCTCATATGTCAGGTTTAGGGTTTAGGGTTTAGGGGGTAGGGTTTCGGGCTTAGGGTTTAGGACTATTTGCCCAATAGTGGGGAATAGCATGGACAATGGGGAATCTTGTTGGTTCTAATAGGGGAACCGGGGAATGGAAAAGAGTAGGTAGACAATCATATTGGTTCAGGGTTTACTGTTTAGGGAGTAGGGTTTAGGGTCTAGCACAAGCATCAAGTCTGCTATCCCTTACCCACAGCCAAGTAAGGATTTGGCTTCCGGACGGAGTAGTAACAGGGCTTGAATGGTAGGTCAAAGTTGATATTTTCCTGTTTCAGCCATACTTCATGTCTGCCGCCATGTAGTAGCTAACTAAAACTCCTCATTCGGTATATGTATAGATAGATAGATAGATATATATATATATAAATACACCCTGTTCCGCCATTTTTATAATACAAGATTTGCAAATGTACACATATGCATGTAAAGATACAAGCAGAATCAAGATCGTGCCAGGTACTGCAGGCCAATGTGGACCCAAAGGAATGGCTGCTTGAGGCCACACTGTCGCGGTATCGGATTTGTGGCTGCGGTTTGGGGTTCAGGATTAGGATTCAAGGTTCAGGGTCGAGGGTCCAGGGTGTAGGATGTTGGGCTTCGGGATTTGGATTTGGTATGATCTTAGACACTTTACCCCTGAAGAACTTTGGTTCTGTAGTATGCTAAAGTAAACCAGGGCTGTTAGTATCAACAGTACCATTCCTCTACTCTTGCTCGGGAGGAGTTTGTGGGTCGCGGGGTTTAGGGTTTAGAGAAGATTTGTGGGGGCTTGGTTCTTTATCCGGGTCTGGGCTTATTTAGATTGGCAGTGTGTGGGTTTAGGGTGTAGGGTTTAGGGGGTGTTTTCCTCCTGCATCGTCTCGGGGGCAGGCGGGTGGCAGGTTGTGCGTCCCTGTATGCAGTCCGGTTTCTTGCCAGCAGGAACTGCTCTTCTCTTCGTACGACTCTGGAGACCCAGATTTCCCAACCCCTGCACCATGTGCCCAACTTCCCCGCCATGCTGCCCAACACAACACCCTGAAGCCTAAACCTTAAACCCTGCCTATACTATACTACATTTTCCTATACTATACTATAATAAACGATATATACTATACCACCCTAAACCTTAAACCCTGACTATACCAGAATATACTGCATTTGAATTAGTTTGCCACATGTTTTGCATTATCCCAGCTTGTACAGGTGGAGCGAGTCTCTGCCAAGCTCAAAGTCACGATGCCCAATGACTCCAAAGAATGGAGGTGCAGATTACCGGTTGGGGGTGTAGGGTTTAGGGTTTAGGGCGGATCTGAAAGGTAGATACCGATATCCGTCAAGGGTTCCTAGAAACTCCCCAAAAAACGTATAAGGTACCATAATGGGAGCTCTACTTTCTAGATCCTGCCAGGGGTCATGGTTAGGGATTGTCGGTTGAGGTTTAGAGTTTAGAGATTAGGGTTTAGCCCTAAGCCCTAAACTGTTTTGGTTCAGTATCCAGGGTTTTGGCTTTAGGGTTTCTCGAAATGGGTGCCGCCGGGAGCCCTAGCGACCTGCAAGTTTCTGTTCGGGATTCTGCAGGGGCCGTTTTGTGGAACGCCCAGGCAAGAACGCGCCTTCTTCCAGTTTTATTGTTGGGTTTCGTGTGTCGGATACCTTAAGCCCTCAGCTCTCAACCCTAAATCCTCAAACCAAAACCCTAAACCTTAAATCCTAAACCCAAAAATAAGCCTGCAACTCCAAACCCCAAACCTCAAACTTTTTACGGCCTCGAAGTCTCGATGCCCAGTGCTCTTTGGCAGGACGCATCTCCAACAGACCAAGGGCTACAAACAGGCTGCGGGTCAGGGGGATTGGGGTTTAGGGTGTAGGTGTGTGGGATTTAGGATATAGGGGTTTAGTGTTTAGGGGTTCGGGGTTTAGGGTTTAGGGTTTAGGGGTTCAGGCTGTCGGGTTGAGGGATTTAGGGTCTAGGGGTTGCGAGGTTTTGGGTGTAGGGGCTTAGGGTTTAGTCAAGGTTTAGGGTTCGGGGCTTAGGGTTTAGGTTCAGGAGTTTCCTGGGGTTCGTGGTAAGTGTGAACCAGGATGCTATGAGAGTTCTCATCGATTGATGTTAGCTATCTGAGTTTCCGCAAATTCTCCCACGGTCACGATTGTTGGTTCCAAAAGTAGGAGCGTCCCGTTTGTACCACGGCCCAGCACCAGGATCCGTTTTACCCGAACACTCAAAAGATGGAGCCCCTCATTGTCGGAATCTTTCAAGCCCGTAACTCACTCGTTATATAATCACAATTTCTATTGTCATTTTCCATTTTCTTTGCCATTTGATGTGCAATCATTGGGCACCCGCGCCAGGAAGGAAAGCCAGATGCCTTGAAAGTACCAGATAGGGAACTCATTTGGATTCGTCAAATAAGGGTATATTAGGGCAATATTGGGTTATATTGGGGTTATGTTAGGGTTATATAGGGGTTATGTTGGGGTTATGTTAGGGTTATATTAGGGGTTATATTGGGGTTATCTCGGGGTCATATTAGGGAGCCCCTCAAATCAAGAGCCTAGCATAGACCTTATAACGTCAAGTCGTTTTGTCTTCTGGACCCAGAACTGGACGCAGCAGCGATTGTCACGGAGTGCATGTCGATCCTAAACGCAAAGCCCCAAGCGCTAAACCCCTAACTTCACGAAAGACTAAGCCCTCAACCCAACCCAAGCCCCAAATCTCTAACTCTAAGCCCTAAACCTTCAACTCTAAACCCTGAATCCTAATCTCTGAGCCGTAGATCCCAAACACTACACCCCCCCAAACTAACATGGAAACCCATATAGCCCCCCTTTAAAAGGACTGTAGTCTTTATAGGGCCCTTTTTGGGTTTCCATGTTAGTTACCGGGAGGGTAAGCCCTACCAGGGTTTTATCGATTCGCCGCCGAGGTTATTGAGACGCAGTTTCCCTCTTCGAAGGTGGAGCGCCCGGTGTTTGCTAGGGTTTAGGGTTTAGGGTTTAGGGATAATGGAAAAGGAAATGGAAACTAGCGTAACGGGTTGTATATGGTGTACGGTCTAGGATTGGGGGTATAAGGGGATAATGGAAAAGAACATAGAAACTACCATACTGGGTTATATAGTATATCAACCTATAGTGGAGAATCAAATGGAAAAGAGAATGGAAAATGAAATGGAAACTGGGGGAATATAGGGATTTAAGTATAATAGGGTTTTATAGAACTTTACGCTGTCAGGTTAAAGTTTTGGAATTGAGGGCCTAGGGTTGAGACTTTGGGTTTTAGTTTGAGGTTTAGGGTTACGGGTTTAGAATAAATTGATTTCTAGGTGTTTTCCTCTGTTGAGACAGGGAAGATTAGGCGAGCGGTTTCGTGTCGGTCCTCATAGTTTTGAGCGCCCGCCACTTTGAGACACGGGCAGTGCATTTCTGCAAAGCCTGTTGCGAAAGGCATGACATGGCAATGCTGAACCAAACGAAATCTAAACCCACAGTTTGGAAACCTCAGCTTCAAACCCTAAACCCTAAACCTCAGTTGAAGGTGCAGAGGCCAGGAGCTCCTTCTAGGGAAGAGGACCTGATACATCTCCCAAAATATATGGATAATGGAAAAGAAAATGGAAACTAGCATACCGGGTTGTATATGGTGTAGGGTTTAGGGTTGGGGGTATAAGGGGACAATGGAAAAGAACATGGAAACTACCATAACGAGTTATATAGTATATCACCCTATAGTGGAGAATCAAATGGAAAAGAGAATGGAAAATGAAATGGAAACTGGGGGAATATAGGGATTTAAGTATAATCGGGCTTTATAGGGGTTATTTGAGGGTATATATATTGGGGCTTATATAGGGGTAATGTAAAAGAAAATGGAAACTACCAAAACGGGTTATATAGGGTGTTATAGGGGTTACGTTTGGGATAATGGAAAAGAAAATGAAAACTACTATTTAGGGTTCCTTTGGATCCTCCAGGGTGCCGACTTTTGAGACATCCGCGCTTGAACATGCCTCGGGCAGAGCATTGTCTTTAACTAGATACTACCCAGACTATTGGGTCTCTGGTTAGTGGTCAGCCTGTTGTTGAAATCTCTTGCATTCGCCAGATGAGCTATGTTCATCATTCAGACTGTTGATTCCAAAATTCCTACATGGGCCTGGTATGTTATAGTACCTAAGTACCTTACGTGCATGCAAGATTTCTACCACAGACCGTGTCTCTGAATTGTGTGGTCCTTCTCTGGACCCAAAGCCTAAATCTTATTCCATAAGCCCGAACCTTCAACCAACAATTTTCTGCTTCACTAAATTACTACTTCCCCGATATCCTACAAACTCCCAATCCTTTTTAAACCTCAATCCACAGCCGTCGTCCTCAATGCCTTTCGAATACGTTAAAAACTCAATTCCCATTGGTTATGTTACAGAAATCGTGCCTCAAAAGCGTTTGGTTTTACATTTCCCCTTTTTTGAGACATTTCCCCAAACCCCCTCAGCCCTCAACCCCATAGATCCCAATACAACAACGCTTTATACACCCTACACCCCTTTATGCACCCTACACCCCCTTCAAACCGCAAAAGAATTTCCAGCGGAAACCCTCAACCGTACTAGGTGGAACTTTAGGATGATGAAAATTTCTACTGTTGTATAAGAGAACCTTTTCATAAGTCATTTCTGGAGCCTTCAAAGTACCACCCACCCAGCTACCATTCAGAGACCCTAAACCCTGAACCCTCAACCCTAAACCCCAAGCCCTAAACCCTAAACCTTAACCCTACACCCTAAACCCTAAAGACCCCAGGTTCAGCTCGACAAGCTAACAGCTCAGCTGAGCCAAGCCATGGAGAGGATCAAGTCCAAGGAGGCCTTCGCTTAAGGGCTTAGGGTTTAGGGTTTAGGCTTTATGGTGACCTTGCCCAGTAAGACTCTTACTGGGCAAGGTCATTGTCTTACTGGGCAAGGTCATTTTCCTAGTGGGCAAGGTCCATTTTCCTATCGGGATATATGAGCTACAGCCTAAACTCGTCAAAGGGGTGAAATAGAGGACTGTATAGGGAGTATCATAGGGGTTATGAAGGGGGATACTACGAGTTTGGATTATAGGTCGTGCAAAGTGACATTTAGGGGTGCACACGGTCTGGGGTTTCAGGGTATTACCATCCACCGAACTGCACTTTCAACCCCATTTTGAGGGACCCAAGAGTTATGTAATGGACTCTACCCTTGATGACATCGTTGTGGCCTTACTGTCACCCTTTGTGAATAGCTTCCCTAATCCCTTAGTATCTCCAGGGTTCCACAAAGTCGGCGTGTTGAGGATGAGGGATTTACGGTCTAGGTTGGGTGGTTCCCACATACACTTTCCTTCAAGGCGTCTTACCCCCCCCCCCCCCGCCCCCTCCCCTATAGTGAATATTCCTCACACACAGGGGTGAACTAAGCGTCTGTGATGTTTTATGGTTTTATGGTCATGGACTGGGAGAATCACGATGTTGCCGCCAGCTTCTGATTTTGCTTTTTTAAGCACTGTGATGCTGGCTTTCGCTTTTTTATCGCCAGAGTTCTACCCTCCCCCAAACTAACATGGAACCCTGAAAAGTGGTCCCTTGTGGGCTACTGTCCTTTAACAGAGGCTGTATGGGGTTCCATGTTAGTTTTGGGGAGGGTAGTATGATACTGCCACTGTTACAGTACCTTGGCAGCCACCTATAGGGCCCTAATTCCCCAACCAAGGTTTAGGGTTTAGGGTTTAGGGTGCCTATCTGTTTCACTTTGGGTTGGGCTCAGGTTTTCTTATATTTCTTGCTGTTTAGGAACGTGTCCTGCAGTTGTATGCTTACAGTACGGTCCTCGCTTTTGCGTTCCAGCAAGATGCCGGGCCCTACGGGTCTCATCGCGATCCCTGTTGAGGTGGTTTGTGGTTTGCACTGTAGAAATCCCCTTCCAGAAGTCATTTGGGGTGGTTTAGTTTTGGAGTTGGTTGGTGTTGTTACGGGGGGTCTGTGTTCGGTGGTTCTGGATTGTCAAGCTGTTAGGCAACAAATTTTGTAGCCCCAAATCCTAAACTCTCAACCCAAAATCCTAAACCCCAAATCCCAAATCCCAAAATCCCAAACCCTCAAGCCAAAACCAACACCCCAAACCCAAACCGTGCCTGTGAGGCTTTCATCAACACTCAGTTTGACCATCGGGCGCTGGACTACAGGCAGCAGCAGGAGGAGCTAACGCAGGCCAGGACAGCAGTTATACAGGGTTTAGGGTTTCGGGTTCTATAGGGACTATAAGTTAGGTGGACCCCCCACCCAGTAATAGTGACTATAAGGAATAATGGTGACTATATTAGGGTCCTCTTATATTCCTATTATACCACTATTACAGGTTGGGGGGTCCTCCTAAACTATAGGGGTTATACAAGGGTTACGTAGGCTCATATAGGGGGTACCTGTTGATGGCCTAAAGATTGAGCCGGGTCGTTGGATTTGGGAGGAGGATTTCCATCCCTCAAACCATCCTGGAGCTACATAGGGCCATAGGGTTCCATGTTGGCTTGGGGTGGTTAGTGTTTGGTGTCTTGTTGGAATAAAGTGCACTCATTGCCCCACTTGTCTGTTTGGTTCAGGCTTTACGGTTCTCTTTGACCCTAAACCCTAAACCTTAAACCCGAAACCCGACACCTAAAACCCTAAACCCTAAACCCTAAACCCTAATTGGTTTGGGGTCTTGAGGTTGGTTAGTTCCGCGCCGCCTGCCTTGGTGGTGACTGCACTCACTTGTCCTTAAAGGTGGGTACACTCCCTCAAATGGAAACCCATATAGCCCCCTTTTAGAAGGACTGTAGTCTTTATAGGGCCCTTTTTGGGTTTCCATGTTAGTTTCCGGGTGGGTAGGGAGGCGGGAACATAGGGACAACTGTAGATTTTGAGATTTAGGGTTTCGGGGGTTTAGGGTTTAAGGGTTTAGGGATTAGGGGTAAGGGTTTAAGGGTTTAGGGTTTAGGGTTTTTGAGAGGGATTGTTCTACTGATCCGCTGCAATATCCTCTAAGTACCCCTGTAAAGTCCAAATTACCCCTGAGTCCAGGCCACAGTTCTCGGTCTATTATAACCCCGCAAGACACATGGAGTTTGTCGCTGTTCATACTACCCTAAACCCTAAACCTTAAATCCTAAACCCTAATTCCTAAACCCTCAATCCTAGACCTTAAATCCTAAACCCTAAACCTTAAACTAAAACCCTAGATCCTAAACCCTGAATAAGAAACTCTAAATCCTAAACCCAGTTAACACCAACTCCAGTCCCAGAGCTGGAAGGTGCAGCAGCAGTATACCGAGCTTAATGAAGTGGTGCGGCTGGCCAAGTTGTTGGGCTTTTGACACGGCTCGGTTTAGGGTTTAAATGAGGGTCATATTGGGTTTAGGGTTTAGGGATTAGGGTTTAGAGTTTAGGGTTTAGGGGATTATAGGGGTTATATAGGGATAATGGAAAAGAAAATGGAAACTACTATATTATAGGGTGATATAGGGTTTAGGTGTTAGGGATTTGGGTTTAGGGCTCAGGAGTTGGGCTTAAGGTGTAAGGCTTAGAGTTTAGGGTCTTGGGGCTTGGGGTTGTCCAGATTCTACTCAACAGACTGCCAGGGACATGAGTCTTGGATGTTCCCACCGCTTGTTTTCAATGTTGGGTCATGCTGCTTTCTGAAATCTCATTTTCAGCACTCTAAACCCTAAACCACCAAAATCCTAAACACGCCGATTTTGATGGAAGAAATCCTGCACTACCCTCTGACATAGCTGCCGTACATAACATGGCGGCCTGCATACGTCCTTTTGGGAGTTTGCAGGCAACGCAAGCAAACCTAGCCACTTCCCTATAGACACCCAGTTTTCATTTCCTTTTCCACCTCCTTTTCCATTTGATTTGCCGTTGTTGGGATACTGATCCCTATATTACCCTAAACCCTAAACCCTAAATATCCCTAAATTATATGTCTGTGTAGCTGGGAGGACCTAGGCAGGCCGGTCTCTCGCATTCCAACTTCAAGTCCAGTATGACTTGGATCATTCCAGTGACTGTCCTTAATTTAGGGTTTAGGGTTTAGGGTCCTTAAAGGGGCTCCATCACAAAGCTATTGTTGTAATTGCTATTACCACTTCTGATACGTGTTACAGTAACGGGGAATGACTTAAAGTATGAGAGGCAAGAGGAATCTTGAAGCAATCCCTCACGCAGCCAGGGTTGTTGTTCTTGCTTCGGTCGGTGCCTGTATAGACGGTTCCTAGGATTTTGAGTGACTGGTGTACATACAGCACGTGCACTTGAGGGGAGCATGAACATAACTCCTACCTGAAAGGTGAGTCATTCTTGGAACAATTCTGAACCCGAAGCCCCAAATCCTGAGCCCTAGACCCTAAACCGCAAAAAAAACAAACAAGACCAGCATCCAAAAAGGAACCTGAAATGGCAGGTGATGAACCTACAGATTGAGCTGAAGAACGTAGGGGAAGAGCTAGATCTTGTCAAGAATGAAATGGACGCCGGCACCTCAGTCTGCTCACGCTGCACAAAATGGGGGAGGCTTTAGGGGGTTCCTCTCAACTCTAGACTGCAGACCTTTGGAGAATCTTGGGTAGAGAAAGGAAGTCCAAGTTATAAGAAGGTAATAGAATTTGTTCGCGCGAAGAATATCCGTACCTAATGCCAGACCCCAACAGGAGAGTGGTATATAGTAAACAAAAGTTTTTTTCTTAGTGACTTAAGTTAAGCTCCTCAACAGCAACCCCGGCTAAGGCTTCAGGTTAAAGCTTTTTGGTTTAAGATCGAGGGCTCAAGGACACACCACCAGTATGGGAGCGGAAGCGGGCTCTTGTACAAGTAGACTGCCAACTCCACATGAACCCTACTCCCACCTAGGTAGCGCTGCACCCTAAACCCTAAACCCTCAACCTGAAGCCCTAAACCCTAGCCAAGCGCAAGGCCCCCGCTAACTCCAGCTTAGCTTGAACCTATTCAAAACAAAAGAAGTAAGCTTCATCAGGAGATGGGCCCAAACCTACCAGACCCACCCCCACACCCAAATGATCTCTCTCTGCTCTCTACCCTAAACCCTCAAAACTAAACCTCTACCGCTCTCTAGCTATATCCTTCTCTTCTGTCCTCTACGTGAGCAGGGTTTAGGGTTCACCTACTTTCTTAGTAGGAAACAAGGGAATATACTCCGTATATAATCCCCATATAGTCCCTATATAATCCCTATGTAATCTATTTAATCCGATATCTAATCCCTGTATAATCCTTATATAGTATATGCCATTATTCCCTACTAACCTCCAGTCAGGTTTGGGGTTGTGGGATTTACGTTGCAAACCGACCCATGCTTCATACCTCCTTGGGGCAAACAAGGGCCTTCCTTACCGGTCAGGGTCTAGGGTTTAGGGTTAATCCCTACACCCTAAACCACAACCCCCCTGGATGCCACGAGCTCAGGAGAAATCATCTGCAGCCACAGACACCACCCCCATCGTCAAGATGAAGGAGCGGCTGAGTTTTCCTCATCACAGGGGCCTCCAAAAGCATAAGCAGTAGGTACATAGCGTGAGTGGTTATATGTATGTATGTACGTACGTATGTATGCATGTATGCATGTATGCATGTATGCATGTATGCATGCATGCATGCATGCGTGTATGTGTGTGCGTGTATGTATGTATGTATGTATGTATGTACGTACTTACGTAGGTAGGTAGGTAGGTAGGTAGGTAGGTAGGTATGTATGTATGTATGTATGTATGTATGTATGTATGTACGTATGTAATGCCATGTAATGCAATGTAATGCAACGTAATGCAGTGCAATGTATTGTAATGTATTGTAATGTACTGTATTGTAATTCAATGTAGTGTAATGCAATGCAATGCAATGCATGTATGTATCTATCTATGTATGTATGTATGTATGCATGCATGCATGCATGTATGGTATGGTATGGTATGGTATGGTATGGTATGGTATGGTATGGTATGTAGGTAGGTATGTATGTATGTATGTATGTATGCATGCATGTCTGTATGTATGTATGCATGCATGCATGCTGTCCCATTTTGGGCCCGCAAATACGACCATGGGCCACATGGGTTGTGTCAAAGTTGTGGGCCTTTTTTTGATGCAATATCATAGCATGGCATTTCTCAGGTGCAAACATATGCTGTTCTTGTGGGCGGCCCCAATTCCAAAGGATCAAGCCCTAAATCCTAACCCCTAAACCCCTGAACCCCTAAACCCCTAAACCCCTAAACCCCTAAATCCTAGCCGTGTTTTGAGGGTCCCGTTCTTGAAAGTGCATGTGGTCTCTGGGTTTAGAACCAGACCTTTCAGACTCAAGGTCATATATAAGCCCTATATAACCCTACATGATATGGTAGTCTCCATTTTTTTCCATTATCCCTATATAACCCTATATAACCCTATTTCGAGCTGAAGCTCAGTGCAGCTGCAGGACCAGCTCCTAGGTTTGAGAATTTAAGATTTAGGGTAAGGATTACGGGCTTAGGGTTTAGGATTAAGGGTATTTAGTGGTTAGGGTTAGGGTTTAGGATATAGGGCTTCTAGGGATTCAGGAATAACGGAGAGTCAAATAGAAAAGAAGATGGAGTATGGAATGGAAGACGGGGTTATTTGGGGCGTATAGGGTTACGGGCTAGGTAACAAACTCGAGATGCACACGGGTAATTTTCTATAATCTCCCATTGCTATTAATTCAGATGGCGCTGGTTTTTCGTAATGTACCTGCCCTGGTAGATGCCAGCAGGCCAGTTTTTTCCGAAAGTGTTCGGGGTGTGACGTGTGGTTTTCCAAGAATGGGGGGCCAACAGGGAGCTAGGGATGTACGCCCCCGGGATATGTGGGGGTTTCACAAGATTGGGGTTACTTTTTTTATTTGAAGCCCTCGAGTGTTATGCACGGCAAAAGCAGCAACTAAAACCCCAAGCCCTTGCAACTCCTAAATCTGCAGCCCTGAACCCCAAATCCTAGACAAAAGGTGTGCATGGGAGTTCATCAGAACTACCCTTCTAGAATCCTTAACAAGAACCACCATAATCCCCTTATACTCCCTATGTATCCTTGCAGGTCCCTGGAGAACCCTCATCCTCAGAAATCCCCACATCACCCTAATGTAGACCCATGATTCATAAAACCCCTTCCTTCTAAGGGCCTAAATATTATGGTCCTATTAGAATCCCTAATCATGGGAGGCTGTTTATTAATCAGGGGTCCGGGTTAATTCCTGAAGCTGAGCTCTTGTCGGCTCATAGTCCCAAAGCTTGAGCTGACAAGTCTACCTTCCCCCAAACACAACACACGAGCAATTAGGGTTTAGGGATAAGGATTTAGGGTTTACTGGTAATGCCCCCTATGATTATGGAGAATCAATCGGAAAGAAAATTGGCAATGCAAAGGAAACTGGGATCCTGTAGGGGTTTCAAGTGAAAATATGGGAGCTGCTGTCAAGATTAGCCATGCTTCGCTGGATGTAGGTCCCTCGTGTAATATAGTCCCAAATATATTCCCGAATAAGGACCCGATGTCCAGTGAATTGTGTGGAAATATTGACTGTAGCTGACAGGGAGCCCCTGGGGTTTAGGTTTAGGGTTCAGGGTTTAGGGGCCTCATACCAGGGTGTAGTGCTTAGGGTTTGAGGTTTGGTGGCGGGGAGTACCTCCTGCGTGCTTGCCTGGACCGTGGAACTTATACTGCGCTGTGTAAAACATTTCGGTCGCTGTTCAATTTAACTTTGTAATCCCTTCCCGAATATTATGACTCCGCTGTGTTAAATGTTCCCGTTGTGGTTACCAGAACATGTAGGCAATGTTGAGTATTAAGGGAACCCGCTAAGGATTTGAAAGGGATAGCTTTCGAACAACAATTCAACAAGGAACCAGAGCCTTATTCGACCAGATGGCTGGTATGTAGCCCCTATCAAAACACCCAGTTTCCAAGTTATTTTCATTTGGTGCGACTTAAACCCCCTGAGCTCTAAACCCTGAACTCTAAACCCTAGACCCCTAAACCTCTAAACCCCTAGACCCTTAGATCCTAACTTAATTCAGGTGAGCATCAATAAGGAACAAAAATTGAGCTGCCCCGGCTTTTCTAGGATGCCTTCAAGAGATTGCGGGCTGATACTC
Organism: Symbiodinium pilosum; assembly: GCA_905231905.1. Taxonomy (NCBI): domain Eukaryota; class Dinophyceae; order Suessiales; family Symbiodiniaceae; genus Symbiodinium; species Symbiodinium pilosum. Next base: position 76,306 of record CAJNIZ010023125.1, read on the forward strand.
GGCAGCTGGAGGCCGGCCGGGCAAAGGGAGCAGGATTTAGGGTTTAAGGTTTAGGGTTTAGGGATTGGGTTTAAGGTTTAGGGCTTAGGGCTTAGGGGTTGGGTTTAGGGTTTAGGGATTGGGTTTAGGGTTTAGGGTTTAGGGATTGGGTTTAAGGTTTAGGGTTTAGGGTTTAGGGTTTAGGGATTGAAGTTTAGGGTTTAGGGCTGAGGGTCTTGGGTATTTTGCGGAAATGGCGTGCCTTGAAAAGCGAGCCAGGCGTGGCGCATGGCATGTAGGGTTTGAGAATGGAGAAGATAATGGAAAAGAAAATGGAAACTATAGGGATTATAGGGTTATATGGTGGTTATATATGGGTTATATAGGGATAATGGAAAAGAAAATGGAAACTACTTTAATGGGGTATATATTAGGGTTATAGTAGGGTATATATTTGAGAAGATGCAGGGCTGAAGACCGGACCATCACTTATGGGCTGTCATTCAGGGATTTTAGGACTTAGGACTTAGAACGGAGAACCAAACAAACATCAAGTGGGAAACGGAGCGAACACAGTATGAACAGTCAGATGGAACAGGAAATGGCAAATTATGTAGAAGCTGAGTCTCTCTACCCTTTAAAGGGATTGTAATGTGGTTGAAGAGTCGGACCCTGCACGTCCCTCAATTAAGGGCTGCAGGGGGTTTTGGGGTTAGGGGCTTGGCGACTATGATGAAAAACCCTGAACCCTAACCTGAACCCTAACCCCTGAAAACCTCTAGACTCTAAACCCTCAAGCCGGCGTCCACCTCTACATCCACCGCGTGTCAGGTCCACAAACCGCCTGAACCCCAAGCTCTAAACCTTAAACACCAAGGTTTAGGGTTTAGGGTTTAGGACCCTAAACACTCACTCCTAAGCCCTGACATTTTAGGGCCTCGGGGCTTGAAAGTCTTAGGCACGGATTCTCCCTCACAAGGCTGCAGCCTGGGAAAGACACCTAGTCGGGTTTCCATGCCTGTTTGGGGGTGGGTATATATCTTGAACCATGTCCATCCCGATATATCCCTCTTCAGCCTCTCTCTCTCTCTGTCTGTCTCCCTCTCTCTCTCTCTTTCTTTCTCTTTCTATGTACATAATACAGGCCTTTATGCCAGGATAGTGCTGACTAGGGACCCATAGTTCCAACCTTAGAGTAGGGTTAAAGCCAGCACCCTTGACACTTGAACCCAAGCCTTGCAGTGCCAACTCCATGCAGCCATCCTACACTGTTACCCTCTTACCGCTCTTTTAAAGGAGTCATAGAGTCATGGGGAGTCTATAGGAGCATATGAGGATGTATATATGTATATATATATACACAGAGTTATATACACAAGCATAAGTATATATATAGACACACACATAAAACTGCTTATGCATATGTACATACAGTTATACATTGGGTACTCCCTCCCCAGTAACAGTCTATATCAGGGGTCCTATTAAGGGCTATATATGTATAACCATAATGTACTTATTATCCTACTGTTACTGAGGTGGGGGGGGGCAGTACCCAAGTTATACAACTATTTCTTACATAAGGGGGGGATCCTCGAGAGCTGTGTCAGGTGAGGATTGGCGTGGTGAGCCACACCTTGATGCAGGCATCGCTGCAGCCGCCTATACCGGGCTGCTGTTCAGGGTTTAGGGTTTAGGGTTTAGGGTGTAGGGTTAAGGGTGTAGGGTTTATAGAGTAAGTTACCATAATGGGTACATAGCAGATACTAGGGTTTAGGGCTTAGGGATGAGGGTTTAGGGCTTCAATTAAGTTACCATAATATGATACTATGGGTATACAGTATAGGAAAAAGGTTACTGAAGCGCAGCCCGGTTTAAGGGTGTTTAGGGCATGGGGTACTGGGATCTATACCTTAACTTTCGAACATACCATGCATGGCATTAGGATCCCTAAGGAACATGAGGCATTTTCCTGAATAGAGCGCATTGGGCTTACTGGTTACATGTTTCCACCTCATGTCTACGGTAGTTGGGTATATCTGAATCCACACGTATACGTATCCGAGTGCTAGCATCCTCAGTATAGCGACTCCCTCAAACGGAGGCAAACTGGATGCTACCTACCGACCCTACTCAACATGATCCAAACCCTAGGCCCTACATGTTAGGGTTCGCAAATGGCTCTCACTCAGGTTGTCATTACCTGTGAACTTCTGGAATCCCAAGCGGACAAAAAATGTGCCATAGGAATGAGGAACTCTTAATTCTGGGTTGCTGCTAAGGAATTTCGGCAAAGTTGCTGCAGCAAGGAAACCCTACTTACTCTATACGTATATTCTGGTAAATTCAATCAAGTTCCTTGCCCACCCTTTTGGCCCCTACAAGCTGTACACCCTGAACCCCCAAACTTTATTCTTTGGTATCATCACCTCATATAGAAAAAGGGGACCCCAAACCCTAAACCCTAAGTAAGCCATGTACTGAACCCTAAGCCCTACACCCTTATATAAACCCAATATACTACATAGTATATTCCATTTTCTTCTCCATTATTATCTGCTATAATATGGATCAGCAGCCTTCCTTGCTTGACAGGCCAAGCTGCGGCAAAGACCGACTGAGGCGGCTTGCTAGGGTAGGTTTAGGGTTTAGGGTTTAGGCTTTAGGGTTCAGGGTTTGAGGGTAGATCCATCCCCCTTGCAACAAAGGAGATGTTTATAAGGGTACAGAGGGATGTTATGGGGAGACAATAGGGATTTTCTAGGGTTATATGAAATAGAGGGAAATCCAAAAGAACGTGGAAAGTTTTGTTAAGGTGTCAAGGTTGGGGGTTTAGCTGGGAGCATGAAAGTAAGGTTTTTGGGCACCCCAGGCATGTATGAGGATTATACAAGGGGGTTGCAAGTGTCCTTGTGAGGGACTAGAACCCTAAACCCTAAACCCGTGGGGTTCGGGGTTTAGGGCTTCACTGCCCGCAATCATAAACATTCCTAATGTGAGCTATAGTCTAAATTCCTTAGGGGGGGTTCTATAGGGGATGATGTAGAGGATTGCTATAAGGGTTATTAAGGGGGATACTAGGAGTTTTGACGATAGCTCCTGTAGTACAGGCATATATGGTAGTTTCCCAAAACAAGAGGACCCCAATATAGACCCCAATATACTATAATCCTTATTATGGGGACCCCCAATAAGGGACCCCTAATTTTGGGAAACCCTAATCCCCATAATCCCCTATCTAAACCCAGTTTCCATTTCATTTTCCATTTTCTTTTCCATTTGATTCTCCATTATTGTGGGTAATATACCCCTAATTTTGGGAAACCCCCATATTCGGTGGAGAACAGACGTTCTATTCGGGATAGGTTTGTCGCCAGGGCCGGGGCTTTTATCAAGGTGCCAGGACTGCACCCGTGGTTTAGGATTTAGGGTTTAGGGTTTAGAGGTTTAGGGATTAGGTTTTAGGGGTTTAGGGTTTAAGGTTTAGGGTTTAGGGTTAAGGGTTTAGGGTGTAGGGGTTTAGGGTGAGTCTCTCTTACATGACCGAGCCGCCCAACCCATTATGCAATCTGTTCTGGGACAGTACGTATTCATCCTCCTAATATTAAACCTCCCAGCCCTCTAATATGAAATGCTCATTATAGAATATTGGGCATGTTTAATAGTATGGGGGGTGGGGGTGTTTAATATAATAAGGGGAGGGGATTATTAGGCTGGTGGGCATTCTTAGGGGAGAACCCTGCACCCGAAAGCCAGACACTTAACCCTGATTATGAATGCTTTGGCTGCCTTAGTGCAGGACCGAAAGCAGCGTGGAGTCTACGGCGACTCCCGTGCCACGGGGGATGAGGATCAGTGCCCTCTGAGGGTCAAGGTTTAGGGGGGCTTGGGTTTTAGGATATGGTAGTTTCCCAAAAAGAGGGGGACTGCAATATAGACCCCAAAATACTATAATCCTTTTTCTAGGGACCCCCAAAATGGTTCCCCTAACTATGGGAAACCCCCCATATAGTGTTGAGGGTTTTGGGGGGTTTCAGAGTGTAGGCTTCGGAGCTCCAAGTTGAGGATGATGAGGTGTGAGGTTCAGAAACTCGTATACATCCTATGGTTCCTCTTAAGTAGATAGTAGATAGTAGATAGAATATAAGGTTTAGGGTTTAGGGTTTATTGTTTAGGGTCCCCCTGAAGTAGATGGAAGATGGGGTAAATGGGGATCTTGTTATAATATGCCCAAAGCTGTATTCTATGTACTGAAGGGGGACTATAGCTTTGCCACCGCTACTGCATGGAAGCGGCTTACAGAGAGGGTTTTGGGCATTGGGAGGTTGAGGTTCTTGTCAGGCTTTTGGTGGGGTTTTCGGTGGTTAAAGTGGAGGTGCGTCATAACTATAAACTATTTACCAACAGGAGCAAGAATTTCATGATGGCTTTCATGACCAAGTCTATGTGGGTGCCTTATAGAGAGGGCCTATGGCTTAGGGCATTACGCTTACACTACGCCGCGAACGCTTTGGAAGGAGAGCCTTGTGCATCTTTCGTTAGTATCATATGTTCATACTAGTATGGTTTCTGAAGTTTCCGTTCAGGCTGTACAGTGGGGTTCTAAATGGAGACCATACCTCTGAGATATACCAATTTCGTAGGAAATGGAGTTTTATTGGGCTAGTACAGTCCGTGGTTTTCAGAAGAACCTGCCTGAAAACGAAGGCACCACTAGCCTGCAAGTTACCATGCAGAAACGTGAATAATCAGGAATGCAATTGAGATGAGACCCCTGAAGTCGAAGCAGCCGGCAAAGGTACGATGAGCAGGACCCTTGAGTCCGTCTGACCTGCACCCCTCCGTGTGCGAAATTTGGGTAACCAGGGCTCCTATGGCAAGCTTAAACGGCCCTAGGAAAAGACCCATATTGGGGTAATATTAGGATAATATTTAGGGTAATATTGATATTTGGGTCATATTGGGGTAATATTAGGGGAATATTTAGGGTAATATTGGGGTTATATTAAGATAATATTGGGGTTATACCGGGGTTATATTAGGGTTATATTAAGGTAATATTGGGGTTATATCTGAGTAATAATTGAGAATCATATGGAAACAAAATGGACCATTACATACAAGCTGGGTATTGACAGGGGGTTTCAATCCTCGAGCCCAAGCCCTCTGATATGATGAAATCGCAGGGCCGCAGGGCCCTCATGACGAAGGCAAAGTGTGACTTTAAAGCCGCACTATTACTATTTACTGTTACTATTTACCAATATTTCTCATAGTTACTATTACTATTCCTATTTTCTAGTACAATTACTATGAACAGCTACTGTCTACTAATAGTATGTCCTACTACTTCTACTTCTACTTCTTCTGGTGCTACTACTGCTACGACGATTACTACTACCACTACTACCACTACGACTGTGCCTGAGAGCGTCTGCCTCACACCCAAAGTTTAGGTGTAGGGATGTAATAGGAATGGAGAAGGACATGGAAGCTACGATATTATGTAGGGTTTCAGATTTAGGGATATTACGCCCAATTATGGAGAATCAAATACAATCATTGAAAAGACATGGAAACATTGGTTATGTACGGCCTTAGAAGTCCGATAGCCCTATCAAAAAAAAGAGAAGTTCGTACACGAATTCAGTGCACCGAAATTCTCTCGCGTATGCAGTGCGGAAACAAGGCTGAATCTGCCAAGTTCCCCTCACTGTACTGTCTCACGAATTCGCACCTGAGCATGACGCAAGCCCAAGCTTTTTGAAGGTTTTTGACTGCGACTAAAGATGAAGAGTTGCAATTGGACTTTGCAGTCGCGGAGCCGCGAAGTGGGTAATCTTGGGGTAATATTGGGGTTATATTAGGGTTATATTAGGGGCATATAGACACAAGCTCTCAACCACTTGGCCGTTTCATGAGATTTGGTCTAAAAAGTTTCCACACCAGCAGTTTTATCCGAAGCCCTAAAACATTGAACGGCTGCTGTCACTGGCATGTAGCTGTTCTGTAAGGTATTGTGGGGGTCTGAATAAGCAGGGTCTGAGATGTTGGACCGTAGGCTTAGGGTTCAGAAAATCTCTAGCTCTGAGCAATAAGCGTTCTACCAGGGAATTCAGATCCCCCATTAGGCCTGAACGACGCCAGCAGCGCGAAAAACAACACATGCCGTGTACGCTGATGGCATGCTCTCAAAGAAGTTTAGGAGTTTTCCATAAGGAGTCTCAATACCATATGCCTGCAGGAGCTGCCAGTAAAGTCTTGCAGGGCTGTTATTTAACTGGATCCGAAGCTGAATTTAGATTGTAATTTCTGTTTCATTAAAACCCAGCAAGGAATGCAAATCATAGTCTTAATCTCATCCAAATGTGGAACCAGTTGGCAGGTTCTCAAAATGCCGCCTCTAGAACACCAAAGAAGGACCTCCCTAAACCCTAAGCCTTCATCCTAGACTCTAACCGTAAACCCTAAGCCCCGAGCCATAAACCTTACAACCTCAGCCCTAACGGGGTTTTTACCTCGTCACAAGTTCTTTGCTGGCTGACATGCGCATGGGCGTTCCTCAACAAAGACATTTCTTTTTTTTTTTTTTTTTT
>CAJNIZ010023136.1:0-11545 GCA_905231905.1 Symbiodinium pilosum
GTCGTCGTAGCAGTAGCAGTAGCAGTAGCAGTAGCAGTAGCAGTAGCAGTAGCAGTAGCAGTAGCAGTAGCAGTAGCAGTAGCAGTAGTAGTAGTAGTAGTAGGAGGAGGAGGAGGAGGAGCGGCGGCGGCGGCGGCGGCGGCAGTAGTAGCAGTGGCAGGGGGCGTCATCCTAGGAGGAAGGAGCAGGATGCGAGGGGTGCTGTGGCTTGATAAGTTCCATACAACGCCTTTAGCACTGCCAAATAATACTAGCTGGCCTGCTAGACAAATACCAAGCAAAGTAGTCATGCTTTGTAGAATTGCCCGTGCGGTGGTGCGAACTAACTGTTTTTGTGCTTTCCTGGCTTCCGGATTCCAGAGTTTGCCTGAAGCAACGAAGGTCCAGCGACGCGCTGAGGGCGTCCCGGAGCCTAAGGACGCCCTCGGCCCGCATCATTGTGTCTGTGATTCAGGAGTGCTTGTCCTAGATTGCTTATTGCTTGCTGGTGGTTATAGTAGGGAATGGAGGAACCCTATCTTGTATTCCCTCATTCCCTACTGACCACCGCTAAGTTTCTTGGCGCGCCGGACCGATGCAGGCTGGAGCCTGCTGTCTTTGAGAAGCTCGAAAACCGCAGCTGCATCAACGGAGCGCTTAAAGCACGGCGAGGTGGGACGCTTTGCAGTCACTATGAAACTTCATAGCCTGCAGCTACAACTGTGCTGACAGAGTAGCCAATATGCGTGAAACTCCTGCAACGTCAACTCCTGCAATGTTGGATTCGCGCGTATGGTTTGCAGGAGATAGCACTGGCTAAATCCGGGCTGGCGCAGGTAAAGTACAGCTTTTGGTAGTAGATATGTGGTTCCCACCCTTTAATTTAATTTTAGGGGAAAAGATTATATTGATTGAGAGCCTTTGGACAGCAGAGATGCTAAACCTGCTGAAGAGTTTCATGCGAGACACTCAAGACAAGGACCCTGCAAAGTCTCTCAAGATTCTCACTTTAGGGCTGAGCGTTTAGGTTTACTGTAGGATGGGATTATCACGTTGTAGCTGTGAATGTACCGCCGTGTCCTGTTTGCTTCCTGCAGGTCCCTCTCGCCTGTGCCTCATCTGTCTCTTGACGGCATGACCCTCTGGTTGCGAACGCGGCCGCCATAAGCCCTACACAACCATGACAACACCTCACAGCCCTTGTGATAGATAGTTTCCATTTCATGTTCCAGTTGCTTCTCCATTGCCATTTGATTCTCATTATTTCGGGTAATATCCCCCTTGTGTATACATGAATACGTATATATAGATATATGCATACAATGTAAGGCAAACTTCAATCTGGGACTGCAGCCGCGCACCTAACGATGTGCCTTCAGTCACTCGTCAAAATCCTGAACATCGAGACCGAACCCCTAAACCCTAATGTAGACTCATGACTAAAAAGCCCCCTCCTTTGAAGGGCCTAGATGTCAGGATCCCTATGATAATCCATATTAAGGGGAGGGGGCTTATTAATAAGGGGTTTGGGCTAAACAACTCACAACGACCGCCTCAAGGCCTAAATAAAACATGTCCGACTCCTCTATCCCAAGCACAGAATCTTGGAGGCTCTAAGGTGGGCGGGCCCCTTAAAAAAGGACGCCGAATTGCCTAATTCCATTACCTTGTAGTACCCTTGCGTGGTGCTTACATATCCCCCCGGTATGCCCCCAAATTTACCCCATATAACCTCCAGGGGTCCCCGTTAGGGATTGAATCGTAATTAGGCCCAAGCAAGTTGCAGCCGATGGAACCCTTTAGATCTATAAACCCTCCATTCCTAAAATGTACCCTAAACCCCAAACCTTAAACCCTAATCCCTAAACCCTCCATTCCTAAAACTAGAAACCTCACCTGCGTGAAGTCGCAACCCCCCAGGGCCCTAGAGGCCAAGAAAGGAGCTGCAAGCCGTCCGCTACGAGGGGCTTCCCAGAACTTGAAGGTTCACGGGTAAGGGCTCATGGGTAAGGCTTCAGGGTTTAGGGTTTGGGGTTCAAGTCTCCTTTCCTCAGCAAGATTACAACCCCAGTTATATCTCTGTCGTACCAATTCAATGACCGCAAGTTTCCATGTCACTTTCCGTTTCATTCTCCTTTTTCAAGGGTAGCTTGCGGAAACCCCACATATGTATGTGCATATACACCCAGGAGTCAAGTTGGGGTCAATGTTAGGGATTGGGCACATCACCGGCTTGAGAAGGCCGACTGCGTCTTGAAATCTTAAAACCTCATTCCTGCTTTTGCTATCCAAAATGACGGGGTTTAGGGTCAAATAGTGGTGGCAGTCGCAATTGTATTCTTGTGAGGATGTTCACTTAAGTAGGGTTTTTTGGTGGTTGAACCCAGTAAGATCATGTTCCTCATAAAAAAATACTATACCCCAAAGGAGGATATAATCTTACTCTATATTGGGTACCCTTATATCCCCAAATAAAATACTACTCACTTGGGGATCACCGGCTTGGAGCCCGGCCCAAGGCTACTTGAGCGCTCGGTGTTGGGCTTCTGGGTTGCGATTTGGCAGATTCTAAAATAAAGGTATGCGTCTGCTTCCGAGCTCTTACGGCCTAGTGGCCTAGTGCGTAAATGAATGTATCGGGAGCGCTTCTGTTCATAAATGCCCCTCTTTCGCCGCATCTGAATCTTGAGGAGCCCCCAAGGCGCGTCAGGAGGCAATTACTTGCCTTCAGCGGTCTGGAGAAGGCTCTGAGCTACCCTTTAGCTTCTAGTCACTTAGCCCACATTCCCCTAGGAGGAAGAAAGAAACCTTTTTACATAAATATGTGGGACCCCATACCCCCAAAAGTATAAATGATCCCTAATATTGATCCAGTTCAGGACAAAGGGTAGTTGAGAGTTTCAGGAGAAAATGGTTCCCATTATCAACCCCAAAATACTACAATCTTTGTTGAGCGAGCCCCGGAAAGAGACCTGTTTTTTGGAAACCGCATTTCGGGTCGAGGAGGCGTAAAGACGGCAAGGCTTTCCCAGAACCTGATCTGACTGGTTTAGGGGTTTAGGGTTTAGGGTTGGTAGGGCATGGAGAATGGATCCTACTAGTCCCTGTTGTATAACCTACACCAGGAAGCAAGTCCAAGAAGCAAGGACCTCCTAAGATTTTTGTAAGGTCCCCTTAGGTCTCGTACGGTCTCCTAAAAAGAGGTTTCCTGAGTCCTAAACCCTAAACCCATACCGCCAAGCCCCCTCCAGAACTGAAGCTTGTGTTTTCAGCGCCGGTCTTCTATCCGGCGTATCTAAATGATGGTGAAACGAAAATTGACATTTTAATGTCCAAATTAACTTGACATCTGCGCTGGCCTACCTCGTGAACACACCATATATACACCCGACACTATTCTTAAGAGGCCCTGGATACACCGACTAAAGCCATCAAAGAAACAGCTGACGCACTGGCTAGTTCAATAAGGGAGGTGCTAGGTATTCGGAACGATCTATCCCTGCTGCGAGAGGCTTCCTCACTTTCGGCTGAATGGCTTGCCTGAGGACTGGATTGCTGCTAAGGATTTTAAATCAAGTCACAATAAAAGGGAAAACCTACTATTCACTATATAACCATATTATGATAACCCTAAACCCTGAATCTTACATACTCATACTATGCTAACTTGTAACGCGAACCCTAAATACCCTAAAGCCTATATTATATCATGATTACAGTTAAGTTCCTTAACAGCAATCGTGAGGATGAAGGCTTCAAAGCGAGCGAGGCTTCTGTTTGCTTCTACGAGCTTTGCAAAAGACGGAGAAAGCTGGGATTTAGGGTTAAGAGCGTAGGGACCTAAATCCCTTTAGTCAATTGGCCGAAGGCATGCTGCAGAATTCAGCAACAAGCAGCCGAAACTTGCCCGAACTATCCGTCATAGTTCCTTCTCCGCTTGATTTGAAAGGTCCTTGGTCCTTGGGGAAGGACCCAAGAATGGAGCCTAAATTCATCATCCTAGCAGCTCCTGGGAGAATCCTGAACTTGTCTCTACACAGTCATTTGTGGCAGTTGCGGTCCCCTATTTACGACCATTGCCAACGCCTCTAGATCGATCCTTGGGATGTAGGGGTTCTACGATCGGGTTCAGGGCTTAGGCGTAAGGCGTGTCTTTGCTTGGGTTTCCGTGTTTAGCCTGGGCCCCATGACGAACCCTTGGCCCTGCAACCCTCTTGCATGATTAGTTTAGGATAAATTTAGGGCCTGTAGAATTAACTCTCAACCCTGAACCCTCAAAGCAAAATTCCCGATATTCAGTTCCTCACAAGGAACCAGCCCTCCAACCCCCACATGGGCACTTCTCACTATGAGGTAGAGTAACCCTGCATACCGAATATCTCTAAAATAGAGATCCTGGTTATAGTGTGCCCCAACTGCTGAGCCATGAATTTGAGAAGCCTGTTGCAAGCTCTACTAATACTATAACATGAATGCCGTCGAAATTCTCGCATCGACGCCCCAGCATTAGGTTTTTCTTGCGCCCGCCCGTGCGCGGTCTTGCGCGCGTGGGCATCTAGACGCAATTCAACATTGTGTATACGCACATGCATAGTCAACATGTACTACTTGCTCTAGCGACAGCTCTTGCTCGAGCTTGCGTGCACATGGGTCGTTGCAGCACCTTGCAAAACCCTGATGCCGCCTTAGTCTTGCTGCAGTAGGTCGGGTTTATTTAGCACGGAGTCCACATGCCTACAGGTCCCCAAACCCTATACCTTAAGAGGACCCCCCACCCTGTAATAGTGGTATAATAGGAATATGAGAGGATCCTAATATAGTCTTTAATATCCCTTGTCACTATTACTGGGTGGGAGATCCCTAACCTATACCCTAAATTTTGACAACCAACCCGCAATTTCTTCCCGCAGGCCAAAGCCTGAACCCTGTAACACTCATTCCTTTAGAAGCCTAACACGGCTTACTTACTGGATACTTACTGAGCTTTAGGGTTTAGTAGGGAACAAGGGAATGTACGGTATACAGATTATATTATGATTATATTCCCTACTAACCACCAGTAAGTTTAGGGTTTAGGGTTCAATATTTCAGCCTCAAACCCTAAATCTCTGAGCCCTCGACCCGAAAACCTTACAGAAACCAACACCCCGGGAGCCAAAGCACCGCAAAGCCCTAAACACCTAATATAGGGATCTAAATACTTAGCAGTGTTATGTTGGAGTCTGCTGAAAGTACCCTACAACGCAATTATACAAGGAATCTAGGCTAGAACCATTGGACACTACCCTGATAAACTTCATATAGCTCCATTTCATGTTCCATCTCTTGCAGTTTATATAACTCTGCATTCTTGGGATGATACCCCATGATGCCTGTAAAGCCCTAGACCCTAAACCAAAAACCTTACATTACTGCCGCTGGGGGTGCGCCAGCTCAGCGTGAAGCCCTTCGCGCTGGGTCATAGCTCGACGCGGAGCGAGCGGAACTAACCTGGCAACGAAATAATGTGGGAACGATTTAAGGCTGAGAGTTTAGGCTAGAATTATGTAGGTTCTAGTTTTGGGATTATACAGGGGTTGTATGGGGGCTATGGTGGGATTATGTAGAGTTTTCGTCGGGGTTATAGGGGCGGTATGCAGGCGTTACGGGGGGAATATGTAAGGTTTGCATGGGGTTTAGCGCTCCAGGAAACTACATAAAGATCGCTGGTGGAGAATTGAATGGAAAGGATTACAAAATGGAAGCAGGGCTTATAAAGGAATGCAGGGGCCTGAAAAACTACCAGTATCATTAATGTCGAGGTCTAATTGAGGCACCATGTACCAAACTTGTACGAGGAATCTAGGATCGCAACATTGGTAAGTATTTCATGCAATGTGGGGCCTCTGTATTATACTTAGCATGTAAGACGCACAGGGTTCAGGATGTGAGGTTTAGGGATCAAGCCTGATAGAGATATACTATAGATATAGAAATGAAACATCGTCTCAGGGACATGAAGGCATCTTGAGATCTAAGCCCTAAACCTCAATACAGAAGCCTGCATCATGGGAACTCAGGGCCAAATATTGATATTTGGGAACTTTTCTGTGTTTTTTGGAGAAGATTTGGTGAGGCCCCCCCTGAAAATGAAACAGATTCTCCTTGAGACTCAAGCTCCACCTGAATTGGGCCCCGAACCCTCAACCCCAATTGAGCCATTGTCTAAACTCCTAGTATCCCCCTTAATAACCCCTATAATACTCCCCTATATAATTCCCTATACAACCCCTTAAGGAGTTTAGACTATGGCTCAAATAAGGTTCAGGGCTTAGGTTTCGGGTTGATTTTTTCGGGTCTGGGGGTTAGGGCTTACGAGTTCAGGGTAATAATGAGCTACCTATAACTGTACGACTCAGAACCTATTTATGATCCCCCTCAGTCACCTGATAGGTCTATACTGGTGTTATACCCTCAACGCTAAGCCCATCCCTGACCACTGCCCCTGTTGCACGGCAAGATGGACTTTCTACTGAGGGTCCGGCTCTCTACCGAGCAGTGAGGGGCATTTGCACCTGAAAGGCTGTGGCTTCAGCTTTTCGGGTTTAGGGTTACGGGAAGGCCGGGGAGGCCTCTACTGGGTCTTACTGGGTTGCTGTCTTTAGGGTGGTTGTCAAAATTATGATCCTTTTTTGGGTCCCTATTATAGTACGGCACCTAATATTTAGGGTACCGTAAAAAGGGACCATAATTTTGACAACCACCCTTTAGCGTTCAGGGTTTAGGGTGTGCTTGAATCACGCTACCACTATGAGGAGACCCTCCTCTTTTATGATGTATCTATTGGGTACTTCCCCCACCCAGTAACAGTCTATATTAGGGGTCCTATTAAGGGCTATATATAACCATATTAGAATTATTATCCAACTGTTACTGAGGGGGGGCAGTACCCAATGTATCTATATTCTGGTAGCTTTTGTTAAGCTCCTTGACAGCTACCCACTGATTGTGGTTTTACGGTTTTGGGGTCTAGGGTTGAGGGTTTTAGCGGCAGGGTTTAGTTCTCCTTATGTACTTGAAGGAAGAAGAATCGAGAAGTTATCCCTCATCATCTTTACATACTGGTAGCACAATGCCCGCCCCCCCCCCCTCCCCCCAGAAATAGAAACATCAAAACCCTAGAATATGGGCCTATGCGCAGCGGAAAAAAAGTAAATGAGAAATACATGGCTTCACGAAGACAACGTGCCCTCAAACCCTAAACCCTAAGACGGATTCAGGGGGAGTTAGGGTTGTCGGGGACATTGCAGCTCAATGTCTTAAGGGTTGAGAGGAGGTCTGTCTTCGCAGAAAATAATTCGAAATATAGGGCTTCGCCATCTGATAGGAGAGAAAATTGTAACAACTATATTATGATAGGGTATATACATGGTTATAGAAGGATCATATTGGAATACTGAAGGCACTAGATAGGGGTTATATATGGATAATGGGAAGAACATGGAAAACACTGGAATACAACAGGATATGTGTTGAGGTTCTTCATGTGATATGGGGTGGGTATATAGGGATAATGAAAAAGAACATGAAAACTACTATGTAATAAAATAACAAGGTATGTATTGAGAGTATATATCTACGGTCCCCAGTACCCTGGGAGTAACCAAGTATCCGTTATTCAATAGAGCTCATTGGTATGAAGCACTTAGGACCCCAACAAGGGAAAAACGGACCTTACACAACATCCTGACATAGGCTTACATGAGCAACAGTCTAAACTCCTAGTATCCCACTTAATATCCACCATAGCAGTCCCTTATATAATCCCCTATGTATACCCCTTTAAGGAGCTTAGACTATGACTTATCTCCCCTATGGTTTCCCTTATTATGTTGATATAAACTATCCCTAGCTCCTTAGCTCCCCCCAAAAGTAGGGGCAGTTATATGGGTTGACTCCTACAACCATCTCATGGGTCCTGAGGCGTTGACCAAGCACGCGGCTCAAAGGATGATAAGCTCAACATCGCCCATTAGGGTTTAGGGTTTTAGGGTTTAGGGGTTTAGGGTTGAGGGGTTTAGTGGTTTAGGGGTTTAGGGTCTGCCAATGCAAAAAATCCTGCATGACCTTGGTATTCGTACCATAGTTCCCAACGTCTTAGTACATAGGGTTAAGGGCCACGTAGGATTTTGGATTCAGCGGTACGTCCTTCCGCGCTGTCCTTAACATCAAAAACCACCCTTCCCTCTCTCACGGCTGCAGCAATTCCCAACCACGACTTCACCAAATTAATTGCAAGTAAAGAGCTAGATTTAGGGTTTGGGTCTTAGGGCTTGTGTGACCTTGTGGACCATGTGCTAAGGCAGTGATGATTGCAGACTGCACCCGTCCTTGCCCTTCATCTCAAACTGGACCAAGATTGGGGGTTTTCGCCAAACTGGGGATCCCCATTATAAGGATAGTATTTTGGGGTCTATATTGGGGTCACCCTATTTCGGGGAACCACCTTTTCTTTTGTGGTTTCTTGACATGGTACCTTCAGAGCACAGCAAGAGTGAGGAGAACGTTGAGCAGCTCCTATCTAGGGTATCTTTGCATCCATCATCCCAACCCAAAGTCCTTAGCTGGGAAACCCCACCAAAACTCTGAAACGGTGCCCGCTGCGGAGGAACTACCAGAGTAGTGACTGACTGGAGCGAGGCAACCCAAGAAAACAACGGGGCCCACACAAAGCATTTCGATTTTGGGCGGCCCCTTCACCAGAAAAGTGCAACAAATCGCAACATGTCTTAAAAGCGCCCTGGAGCCCCAAAACCCCGAAGCCTACAGTGCAAACAAAAAGCCCGCAAACTCTGAACTCTCCGCCCAGGCGCCATCATCGTGTGCCCAGGGTTGGGGACGAAGGTGGGATCTACCTGCTGGTTCAGTTAAGCCCTGAAGTTTATTCCCCTACCAAGTGTAGTCATCTGATGGTTGTGGGGACCTTATTCTAAGGGTTGGGAAGCCCAAATCACCTTACTGGAAGTGGGAAGTCATATGGCGGTGGACAAACCCATGGAACTGCAATGAAACATAAAGACTGAGGTCATACCGGCATCTTACAAGTCTTGTATGTAAAGGTATATTTGTTTAGCATAGCGTTTTGGGTACTTCCTACAACGCATACGGTCTTCCTGACTACTCCGGCTTCTACATTTATTGGATATTTGGGTCACCGCAACCCCTGAAATTTTCGTCACATGATAACTGTAGGCTCCTAATTTTGAAGTATTGGAATCATGAATTTCTCTTGTTTTCATCCCCCCCAGCATCGAAATCACTTAATGACACTGGCTATACCATTATGTAGCGGCTTCAAGACTTTTGTAGCGGCTTCAAGAATTTTTAATCGGTTTCGGGGCATACAAAATGAACTCTAGTATCGGGATTATAGTTGGATAAGTATGGAAAATATACAAGCGTCTGCATCCCTAAAAAACCTGTGTATATATATATAAGCCCTAAACCCAGGTTCCATCTGAACTCCCATTTTCTTTTTCCATTTGGTTCTCCCTTCTTGGCAACATTCAGGGTTCTACATTACATCCAATGTACTGCTAGATACCCTTCAACAGACAGAATGCAACATGGTAGTTTCCGTTTGATGGAAGTATACAGACTATTCCATCCCTTGCAACCCCCCAAAATTGTTACACGGACTAAACCAAAAACCCTAAACCAACTCAACTTTAGTTCTATCGGGATTATACGCCCCTTGTCAAACGGACGAAAACCTAAACCATCGAGAGCCGCCCCCACTTTCCAGGCCTTCATGGCCTTTGGGAGCCGATTACGGCTAATTGCCTCAGTGCCACGCGGTCAAGGACGACTCCGAAAAGTATGGGTCCCTTTCTTTTTGGAAGTCAATATGGGTCCCTTTCTTTTTGGAAGTCAATATCATAAGAAATATTGTATTTGGGGATATATGAGAGAGATCCCTAAGTGTGTGAAACCCCCCCCCCCCATGTAGCGCTTAGAGCTAAGGATAAACGAGGTTGGATGTTCGTGAGTCTTGGTGGGTCGGTACCACTTCTTGATTGGCAGTATGAGCCAAACACTACCTTTTCTTACTGGGGGCTCATAGGGAATTAGCGAATCTACTCCCTATATATTATATTCTCATATTCCTTAGTAAGATCCAGCAAGTCTTTTCCAAGTCAAGCAAGAATACTTTGCAAGTCCACTCGGACAGATGCTTGTACCACGGCTGAAAACACTTTTGCGGAAGGTGGTGAACCCTAGTCACTACTCTTACTGGCGGTTAGTAGGGATTGATGGAGTATGATCCCCATGTTATGGTAGGTTCTCAAAATAAGGGGACCTAGTATAGACCCTCAAATACTATAATCTTGATCATAGGGACCCCCAAATGGTACCCCTAATTTGGGAAATCCTCATATAATCCCTTTACAATATATACCCGAATTCCCTACTAACCCCCAGTAAGTACTTGTACTGGCCGTACTGAAGTTCTTACAATTGACTTACTGGGGGTTAATAGGGAATATATTGGGGTCAACATAGGGATACTGGAAAAGAAAATGGAAACTACTACGCATAAGGGAATATGGGGGTTACCTAGGAATTATACTCAGTTATTCGGCGCTAATCTCTAGTAAATAGATACAGCTTGGAGGCGTGACGCTTGAAGAATTGCCTTCCAGTTCGGCCATGCAAGCAACAACTCAAACGTCACACGTTCAATCAAGCCCTAGACCTTAAGCATTTACCTACATGACATCGGGGTACACCTTAAACCCTAAACCATAAATCCTCAACCCTAAAACCTGAGCCCTCGAACAAAGCGTACCCTCAAACTCAAGCCCGACGGCCCGCCGGCTGATGAGGATTCTCTGCTAAGAGCCCTACATGAGACTTTGCCTCACTTCAGGGTAATTTAGGATAATTTCGATTCCCAATCTAAGGCCACTTTGGTACTACTCTTCATATAAACTACCATTCAGGGTGAGGTCGGGTGAGGTCGCTTTAAATTGCCCGGTAAATTGGGACTCGTATTATAACCCTCTGATCGGAAACCAAACATCAAGACAGTTACAAAGCAATTTATGAGGACTTCCCTGTATACATTGGGGATCTTGCGGCCTTAGCATGTACCTCCAAAGTCTAAAACCTTGAATCCCACTCCTACTCAGAATTATGGGTCAACATGCTGAACCTGACCTACTACCAATTTTGTGGCGATTGAAACTGGAAACGAACACGAGAATTACACCTACTCTGCCTCTTACTCTTACTCTTACTCTTACTCTTACTGTTACTCTTACTCTTACTGTTACTTTTACTCTTGCCCTTACTCTACTCTTACTCTCTCGCGCATACTCCGACTCTCCTGCTCTGACTCTCACTCTCACTCTTGCTCTTACTCTTGCTCTAGCTCTGGCTCTTACTGCTGCTACTACTGCTGCCGCTACTACTACTACTACTACTACTACTACTACTACTACTACTACTACTGCTACCGCTGATGCTGCTGCTGCTACTACTACTACGACGACGACGACTACTACTACTACTACTACTAATACTA
>CAJNIZ010023136.1:11645-35420 GCA_905231905.1 Symbiodinium pilosum
GGTGCAGAAGTGCTGGCGCTGCCAGCACTTTCAAGCTCCTCCTTATTGACCGCCCTCAAACGGACGGGTCGTCAA
The DNA here is from genome assembly GCA_905231905.1 of Symbiodinium pilosum. Lineage (NCBI taxonomy): Eukaryota > Dinophyceae > Suessiales > Symbiodiniaceae > Symbiodinium > Symbiodinium pilosum. The sequence continues at coordinate 11,721 of CAJNIZ010023136.1, forward strand.
ATATGCGCGTCGCGCGTACTACTACTACTACTACTACTACTACTACTACTACGGCGACCGTAATGCCAGAAACTGTCTAACCCATCATCTGACAGCATCTGAGCTCCCTGGCGGGGCTTGGCTTGCCGTTGAGGCTGGTGGCCTGCTTCTTACAGTTCAAGGTTTCGGGTTTTGGGTCCAGGGTGTACTAATCCCTAAGCCCTAAACCCTAAACCCCTGTAGGGTTTTCGGGCTTAGGGTCTAGGGCGTAGGATTTAGGAACAAGTTTGGCGCTTTGGACCCAGGATGGAGGATATCTTGAACGACATACTGGCATCCCAGGGTAGGGCCTTTGGGAATGTGCTTCTACAAGATGATGCGAGCTTGCCTGAATATGAGCCATAGTCTACACTCCTTGTATCCCCCTTAATAACCCCTAAAATACTCCCCTACATGTAGCCCTATATACCCCATTTTCAAGTGTTGAGACTATGGCTTATATAGTAAGGTCTAGGCCGAATATGTTCATGCTTCTCGGCAGTTCATGTGACGATTTTCAACGCAAGATGCCGCCTCAAAGAAACGCCATGCCAAGCAAAGGAAGCACTTCTTTCCATGCATGCACTCACCGATATTCAAGCACCCTATATACCCTAAACCCCCATACCACAGTAGCCTGCAACCCCAAAGCTTGAACCACCCAAAGGCGAACAGCAGAATCCTCCTGAAACCTAGAGCCGGAACCCTAAAAGCAGAAACCTACAACCTAAACCCTGAAACCCTAAAACCCGAAGGCTAAAGCCTAAAGCCTGAAACTCCACACCTCAACACTGAAACCCTAAATCCAGAAACCTGAAACCAACACCCTGAAACCTGGAAACCTAAACCCATAAATCCGAAAGACCGCCTCATGGGTGAGACAGTTGAGGTCGATGTGCAAGGCAGAAGTCCTTCAGTCACGCAGCTTAGGGGTTTAGGGTTTAGAGTTTAGATTTTAGGGTTTAGGGTACTGAATATTGGGATTGTATAGGGTAATACGGGATAATATAGGGTTATATAGGGATTATGTAGGGTAACATTGGCATTGTATATGGTAATCTAGGGCAATATCAGTTTATTATCCCCCTATAATGGAGAATCAGATGGAAAAGAACATGGAAAATGACATGGACACTGGGGTTATCTGTAGGGATTACTAGAGTACTGGGTTGCTGTTGAGGAACTAAAATTGAGTTACCCTAATGGGTATATACAGTAATTAGTATGGTTCGGCCAATAAAGTAATTTAACTTAAGTGCCTCAGCAGCAACCCAGAATGGGCTTCAACTAAAGGTTCCGGGCTTATGTCGGCATGTTTGGGAGGTCGTCGGGAGCTTAAGATCGCTTGTTGCTTTGACCATGTAAGGGCCACGAGTCAAATGATGCTCCCAAGCAGTCTAAGCTCCGCTGTAGAGCTTGGAGTTTGGGGTCTGAGGTTTATGGTGTATATATTAGGTCAATCCCCCCTATAGTAATAGCTCCTTAATATGGAGTTAATAGGGCTTTGATATACCTACAATAGTCCCTTGTGGTACCCATTACTGGGTGGGGGATTGACCCAATGTATATAGGGTTTAGGGTTTATAGGGCGGCATCAAGATGACCGAAAAAGAAACACACACGCTTTTCTAGAGGGTGGCTTTGGTTGAAAGAAAGGAACACAGCCACAACTTGAAGGTGTACTTTGGCGTTGAGGGCCCATGCTTTGAGGTGCAGAGTTCCTTGTTTTAGGGATTCTAATATTGTCCTCCCCAGAGGTATTTCCCGGGGTTTAAGCAGCTAGTACAGACTATATATAGGGCTCACAGGCTTCTGGATCTGGGTGAGGGGGGGATTTCTCTGAACTTTGTGGGGGATAGAATTGCAACTCTTGGGCATTGAACCCCAAAAAAGAACTGCACTTTCCGTACTGGGCGTCAGTTTCATAACACAGGGTTGGGGTCTGGTCTAGGGTTTTAGGGTTTAGGGTTTAGGATTCGGGGTTTAGAGTTTAGGTTTAGGATTGTAGGGTTAAGGTTTTAAGGTGTAGACTTTAGGTTTAGGTTTTAGGACTTTTGGCAACAATTGTGGTGCGACACAACTGGACGGATCTGTAAAAGAGGGATTACAGGATTACAGGATCACGGAGCGATCGGATGGCCAGGAGAAGCGCACAAATTAAAGTCTGCCTCGATTAGTGATCAGTCCTCCTTTGTGGATAGATGAAACCTTGCACAAACTTATATGCCCCATATTCCCTAAACCCTAAACCAAAAACCCTAAACCATATCTCAATGCCATGGAGGTCCTAGATGGTGCTGGCAAGCATGGTATTCCCGAGCACACAATTACTATTTTCCCCCGTTTCCCGGAATCCATATTATGCTTTTTTTGCAGGCAGTTCCAAACCCCGAAGGATGCAGCACCTAATGTTGCCATAACAATGCCGAACAAAGATGGACTTTGAGAGTTGTTTAGGGTCGCTTGTCCCCCACCCAGCACGCCTGGAGGCGGCATTGGGAAGTCGCGAGCTCGCCGGCCATCTGCACAGCCCTCATATGGGTGGTTGTCTAAATTATGGTCCCTTTTTGGGTCCCTATTATAATATGGCCCCTAATATTTAGGGCACCCCCAAAAGGGACCATAATTCTGATAACCACCCATATATGCGCAGAGCTGGCTGAAGTTGAGGAAGGCATTGATCTGTAATTTGCCAGCTCTTGCAAGCTCGTAAATTGTAGTCCTGATGTCGTTGAGAATGGTGGCCTTCTCTTCTGTGTCGGCGAGCGTGACAGAGACCCAATCGTTGCCTGCCGATTGCTCTTGCAAAGTTGCCAGGGACGGCCAGATGTCTGCCGTCAGACTCACCACAGGCACACAAACACCGCTACGTTCTAAATCTGCGGTTTAGGGTGTAGGGTAACGCGAAGATATGCTAAGGCCCACGCCCGAAATCTTTGCCTGCAAATCCCATACAATCGCAAACCCGAGGCTTCAATAGTGACCCAGAAGGCACTAGAAACAAGTTCCCGTGGAATTCGCATGGCAAGGGATTTGATATCCTTATGGTGGATACTACATCACAAATCCCATGACACCAAGTACCCTACACCATGGGAACTATGGTGTTCTAGCTTGCTAAAGTCACGCAGGATTTCAGCATCAACCTCTGAACTCCTAATCCCAACTTCAAAACCCTGCACCTCTTATACCCCTGCCTACCCCTCCTAATTATCCCCCCAATATACCCTACATAAGCCTCACAAGCCCTTTCTTGAGGCAATGGCTTGTCGCGCAGATCTTCCTTCAACTGATCCTGGCGGCTCAGGGCTTTGTTGTTTTGGGTGTTGGAGGGGTTTAGGGTTTAGGGCGCTTCCAGGCTTGCAGTTTAGAGTCTGGGACATAGGCTTCAGGGATTCTGTAATGAAAGCCTTCATAAAAGTACCTCAGACTCAGAAACTTTTCCGGGAGCTCTATTACAACGTCCTCTCAAGCCAATTGACCCTACTACAGGGGCCTAAATAATTGCCAAAATCATTTTGAGGTCCTATACTATAATTATACCAGGGATATGGAACCATAATATTGGTAATTTATTTACGCCCCTACAGTAGACCCTAAATCCCCAAACCCTTCAGGATCCGCTAGCACTACGGCTGGGCAACTTCCAGGACCACATAGAAAGTTCCCACAATTGGGGTACCTTTTTGGGGGTCCCCCATAAGAAGGATTATGGCCATATTGGGTCCCACTATTTAAGGAAACTACCACGTAGGGATTGTTTCGGGATGTGGGTATGTCTCACAACAACCCCAACATAATCACAAATTAAGACCCCCATAAACCACCTGTGATTTCTTCTTCTGCCTGAAACCTACATGCCCTGAACCCTAATCCAAACACCCGAAATGCCGCAAACACCAAGGCCAAAAAAAATCAGCGGCAAAAACGACTAAACACAGAAATCTGGCAACAACTGCACGTAAGCTTGACTGATTAGCAAAATTCTGGTAAGTCTATAGGATGAAGCAGTTATGTGCACAAGAGGATTTTAAAACCTGAAAAGGTATACCTGTAAACCCTAAACCCCAATTAAGCACTGGGCCCCTAAACCCCCAGGGCCCCTGAACCCTAACGGAAAGCTCCGCAGAGTCCCAGGGGAGCGCCTTCTTTTCCTGAAGCTCCTGGAGGACGGTCTTCTCGTTCTGATGATGCTGACGCAGGTCCTATTCCAAGATTTAGGGTTCAGGGTTTTGGGATTTAGGGTTTTTTGACCCCTAAGCTACCTCACACCCTAAGCCCCACACCCTAAAACCGTAATTCCTTGCGTGGTTTAGGCCCGAGGATTGTCGAGGATTTAAGGTTTAGGGTGCCTGGCCCTCCTCCGTACAAACATGGAACCTTGAAAATACCGCAGAAAGAAAACTCTCCTTTTACAGAGGCCCTACCGGGGGCCCCTTTGTAATTTGGGGGTCCCTTCATGACCCTAAACTCTGAACAATTTTGCAGCCCCTAAACCCTAAACCCTAAACTCTAAACCCTAAACCCTAAACTTCAAACCCTAAACCCTAAACTCTGAACAATTTTGTAGTTTCCGCTTTTCCATCAGAAACCTACTCCCTCCTTAAGTCACCTTCCGGACCCTCGCGGCAATTTCGGGGCCGGGCTTCCTGTGTCACCGCCTATTCTCATCATTACTAGGGGTTTAGGGTTTAGGGTTTAAGGGTTTAGGGTTTAGGGTTTAGGGTTAGCACTAGATGTGGGTGTTGTTAATGTTAACAATAGGAACTGTTACCAGTTATGATTATCAGTTATTACCACCGCCGCCACCACGACCACTGCTGTTACTATCAATGTGACTACTATTGTTATGCGCGGCCCCTTTTCCGCCTGCCCAATCACAAGTAGAACTTCTGTATCACGGAAAAAGGTGAGGGAAAAGGGTTGCCCCCAGAATGTCCATTACAAGAATGCTGACCTCACTTCTGACAAATCTGAAGTAGCAGCTCTCCGAATTGGGGCTGCTCCTGGGAGATTCTGAACAATGCATGGGACAGAAGCTTCTCAAAAGCACCCCTTGCATCATAGGCTCTCTCATAAAGACCCCCAGAACCCCTGGTATTCTCTAGATACATGCCTAGGGTCCCTAGAGCCCGCTTTTTTGAGGAAACACGAGGATGGGGTTGTGGGTGGGTGTTTGGGCTCGAGTTTTGGGTGAAGGGTTTAGGGACCAGTGGTATTTCTACTTGAGGAAAAGACGGAGTCCCCAACATAGAAAAAATGTATCCAGGTTTCGGGATGTTTTGGGTGTAGCCTTATTTGATCTATTTGAAGGAAAATGATCTTACTTAGCTCAACGACCAAAAGCCAAACCCTATCCCCAAATTCTAATCCCCCGACTCCTTAAAAAACGCGACTCATATGTGGATTATCTGAGGTGTCGGGGATGCCTGTTAAGAGTTAACAGGAGGATGTTGGTCAGCCTGGTCAGCCCCCCCAAACAACTGTAAAAGTATCAGCTGTGTATCCTCAAAGTGCGGGTGGAATTACCAAAATCTCCTTCTCCTGCAGGCACGCCACAAGCATGAGGATTCTGGAAAACCAGAGCCACTAGAGCCTCTAGGGATACTGAGAAATCGCAAGGTTGTCATAGGGGACCCCTAGCTAACCGTAAACCCGAAGCCCTAAGCCCAAGGATTGTACAGGGCCCATCTCTACCTGAGCAGCCCCCCCCCCCTCGCCTCGTGGCAGCGTAGGAGAGTCATCTGGTGTTCCTGCAGCCTTGGTTTAGGGTTTAGGGTTTAGGGTTTAAGGGTTTAGGGTTTAAGGGTTTAGGGTTTAGGGTATTTTGGATGATGGAAAAATAAAATGGCAACTACTGTTGTATATTGGGGCAATATTGGGATAATGGAAAAGAGAATGGAAACTACCATTTTGGGTTTGGATTAGCCTTGGAGTGTATTTTGGATGATGGAGAATAACATGGAAGCTACTGTCGTATATTGGGGTAAGATGGGGATAATGGAAAAGAACAATTGAGACTACCATTTAGGGTTTAGAGCTACCGCAAAGCATGCCTTCAGGGGAGCCAAAGGTTTGGTCAAGGATTCCAAGATAGTACATGGAAGTTTCCCTAAATTACTGTTCCCAAAATGGGGGAAATTTATATAGGGCCCGTATTATAGTAGGAACCCAAATATAGGACCCCGTATTGACAGTAATTTAGGACAATCCCCACATCACACTTGCTATCGGACAATATTCTCAGAGTTGTGATGGCTTTGCAGGAGAAGATAGGAACCCCAAACAAGGAACCCCAAGCATAGAGTAGGAATGTAATAAGACTATACCTACTAAGAACCTTATATTCCTTAGTATATTCCCACCATATTCTTGGGGTTTCCTATTTGGGCTTCCCAGTCCCTTTAGATTGAGAGTGCTATGGGCTCATAAACGATCTTGGAAGTCTTCCTGCGGCTTCCTGGTTTGCAGAATACTGTCTCCGCAACATCAGATGTGGGTTTTTTCACATCCACGGGTTCCTTATCAGCGGAGTTCTTGTCATGGGGTTCGTAGTGTATTGTGTGGGGGGGGAGTAAACCAGGAGCCTTTACTGAGAAATGCCCATGTCAAGCTAACAATGCACGGTTTCGCAGCACCCTGCTTATGAACCCACTCATATAGCCTGCTGCAGCAAGGGTTCCCATCATGAGTAATTAACCCGGAAATAAATCCAGAATACGAGGCACCCGATCCGTACTCCTCGTAGGATCCCTACACGTCGTGTCGAATCTATCTTTAGCCCTGCACAGACCCCGCTTTAACATTCCTGCATACTCCGCACAAACCTTTGCTTGAGACGAATCCCTGATTGGCGACAGTCTTCTGCTCCGCCAGACGCTACAATGTAGCCATTCGTTTTAGGATAACCCTCTGTAGCCCTCATATTCCCTTTGAAATGGCCCCTACTTTTTGGAGAACCCTTCCGTCTGCTCTGCCTCAAAACTCAGAGCGCTCGCGGGCTGAAAAGCCCGCTGCCTGAGGCGCTGACGTAGTGGTCACAGGATCCAAGATATGCTCCTGCAGATCAGTGAAGGGTTCCCAGACTTAGGGGTACCTTTTTGGGGTCCCCGTAACAAGCCGTAGAGTATTTTGGGATCTATGTAGGGTTTGCGACTATTTTTGCTATCCTTCTATCGCCAGTATCACTCTTCAAACTAAACCCTAAATCCGAACCCTCAAAAGATGTTCCCTAAACATAGCTTGCAAGGTAGCATCGCACATTGGATGCTACAGCGTGCTGCCTCAGGATTTGGGCCTGAGGCTAAAACCTTCTTTATTGGGATTCTAATAAAGCTTTAGCTGCATATCCCCTACATGGGGCTGTGGCATACTAAATCCAGTTCCTATTCTGTGTTCCTTGGATTGTCCCCTACTACTGGGCAAATATCCCCAGACCCTGTAGACCCAAGCATAATATTAGCAAGAATAACAGTAGTAGTAATACTACGGGGACCTGGCATGTTGCGTCAATCATGCTCTCCAGGAGTTTAGGATCTATGGTTGAGGGTTTAGGACCTTCAGGATTTACGATCTAGGGTTCAGGGCATAATAGACGAACTGCAAACCCCCTATCAGCAACGCTCCCAGGTCAGACTCCCCAACTACAGTGCAACACCAAAGGAAGCTGCTGAAAGCACAGCCTACGCCCTAAACCCTAAACAGCAAAAAAGGCCCAAACTTACCAAAAACTAAATCTTGAGTCATTCCCCCTGACAGTAACTGTCCGCAAAAAGGACCTTACTAAGGGGTTATTCCGACTCTTATCACCCTTTATGCTGACTGTTACTGTAAGCGGGAATGGGATGACGTAACCCTAATCCTAACAACCTATAGTAGATGGCAACAATCCTGTATGACCCGGCGAACCTATACCTTGGGAATTATGGCAGTGTTGTACACCAAGGTCATGACGGGCTCTCTTGTATCTGAGCCAGAACCCCATACCTGGACCCCAAAAGTAGGCAAAATGTTGACCCAAAACCTCTTTGAAAAAGCAAATCAAAACCTTATTCTAAATACTTGTGGCCCTCAGGGCTAACCTCGCGCAAAACACCACCTCAGGTTGAAATACCCTCCCAAGGATTAAAACGGGCTCTACTAAGACCAGTGTACTTTTGACGGGGAACCATCAGCTTCCATGATTTTTGGCGGAACCCTAAACCCTAAACAAGGTACTTCAGCAGCCTGAGTAAGTCACAATTTGTTGTGAGGTGGATGATCGAAACCAACAACAAGGTGTGGCATGTCTTCAAGCTGAGTTCTCTGTATATGCCCAACACTTCAAGATTAAATGAATACCCAAAGGGGCCCAAAAAGGAGATGACAATTTTCAGCAAACCTGACATGAGTCATTCGTGAGGCTCCTCGTTTCTTCAAGCGTGTCCCGCCAGTGGCTTCAAACTCTCGAAGACTACCGCTGAGATCGTAACAGGATTCGCCCAAGCCAATATTTGGTACCTACATTGAGACGGGCATCGTTCAAGGTACACCCCTTAACGGCGACTAGTCTGTACACTCCCTATTTACAGGATATTGCGGAGCTGGGCACTCAGAAGTTCATGTGCACTTCCATGGTATCGGTTATTAAAAGGGGACACCTATTTCTCCCCGAGGTCCCAATGTAGCCTGCAAAATTTCTTTCCGAGAGATCCCTATGGGTGCAGAGCCCGAGTCGAAACCCTGCAGGCGTCCTTGGTTGCACGCTGCTTCCGCCTGGCATAGGTGAGGAGGACACCCTCTCTACTTGGAGGGTCAGAGGAACTCAGCAGGTAGGTTGAAGTAAGCAAACATGGGCTGCCCAATTGTCTTGCAATTTAACTAGGAGTATCAGTTCTTAGTTTCATAATGTGCGACTGGCTTTTGAGCTAACGCGTGCAATCCACCGTCTGAGCTATAGTCGAAACTCCTAGTAACTAGTCCTAGTACCCCCTTTAATATGCCCTGTACTAGTCCCCTATACAATCTCCTATATACCCCCCCCCTTTTAAGGAAATTAGACTATCTCATCTGGCTCCACGATCTCGAAAATCTACCTAGAACCTAAGCCCTGTACCTTAGACCCTGAACCCTGAACCCTAAGCCCTAAACCCTTTTCTCAACCCTTTCCCGGAAGGCAGCGCCTCAGGCACCTAAACCGTAAGCCCTAAAAACAACCCTACACCCCAACCCCTAAACAATACCCATAGGGCCTGGGGCAGCAGGCCGGGATGGCCCTACAGCCTGGTGATAAGTCGATTAGTAGTACCCTTTTGGGGTGTTTATGGGGGTTTCTGTAAGAATATTATAAGGGCTATATAGGGATATTATAGGGGCTATTTAAGGATCATATAGGGGTTGTATAGGGATGATATAGGGTTATATGGGGATAACGGAAAAGAACATGGAAACTACTATTTAGGGTTTAGGGTTTAGGGATTTTGGAAGGTCCCAGGGTCCCGATTGCCTAAGGGCGCCCCGAAAACAAACACATACGGATCATACGGGCGTATTGTAATTACGTTCGTGCCCCCCAAAACCCTGGCCTTGAATCCCATCATATTACTTGTGATAGTAACCCCTGGAACTTCAGCTCATGATCATTTGACCGTAAGCTATTGCCAGCAGAAGCTAAAGCACGCTGTCACTACTATTACATCATCCTGACATAGCCCCCAAGTGGAACGCACATAAATAATTTCTACAGCCTACTAGACTAAGCCTAGACCGCAAGCAGCGTAAGGCCACAGAGCTGCCCAAGACAATGCTCCTTAAGAGGACTTCAAGAGCACCCTAAGAGTACTCCAGGACCACTCCGCGACCACTGTACGAACTCCAAGATCACGCTCTGAGCATTCAAGCCAAAATCCAAAAGACTCTCCATGATATCGAGTCAAGATGCGATGACACACGCGAGAGTACTCTCTTGCCATCAAGGAGTCAAGACCGACGAAACATCTGCACCTCGCAACCAGCATGTGCACGGAGTTGCGGTGGGAGCACGATCGCGAAATTGCGAGGACCGTGCACACAGGACAGAAGCACGATTTCGAGCCAATTTGCGATCATGGGAGTGGCCCGGGCCCGCGCATGCCGAGCAGGCACCTCAACCAGCTCACTCAAAGAAAGAACCCCACATTGCCCGCAGGGCTCCCCCTTTTGAGGAACTTCTAGATCATTTATGTTGTTTGCTTTTTGCGCTGTTTATCAGTAGCAGCAAGGACATGAAGCTGCGGAGCCATGCTAACCACAGGAGGAAAAAGAGAAGCAGGGAAGGAGGAAGTATATTACATGGGGATTATGTAGAAAAACTTTCTAAGAGTTGGATAGTATTTGTAACATAGTTCTACAGTAACTTGGCAAAACCCTAAACCCTAGACCCTAAAACCTAAAGCCTAAACCCTAAGCCCTAAACCCTAAAACCCTAAAAACCCGGAGACCTAAACCCTAAAACCCTATGAATCCTGAAGCCCTAAACACCAAACCCTTCAAAGCCGACAAGTCCGGAGGTGGGACCACGAAGCGCACGCAGAGCATAGCTCCATGGGCTCTTCCAGGGATCGGATCTGATGCCTTGAGTTTAGGGAGTTTAGGGATTAGGGTTGTGGGTTAAGGGTATAGGGTTTAGGGTCTAGGGTTTAGGGATTAGGGAGTTTAGGGCTTGGGGCTTAGGGGGTTTAGGGAGTTTAGGGAGTTTAGGGTTCAGGGAGCTTAGGCTTTAGGGTAGAGGGAAGAGAAAACGGGGCCAGGGTTCAGGTATTGAGGATTTATGGGCTTAGGAGATGATCCGATGCTTTGGCCTGGTCCTTTTTAAATTGTTAGGGTTTAGGGTTTAGGGTTTGGGGTTTAGGGTTTAGGGAAAAAGTATAAGCCACCATTTCCGCTGAGGTCGGGGGGTCTTTATCATTTGCCCAGCCTGCTTGGTGAGTCCATGGCAGAAGGTGCCTGAATGCACCAAAAAGTAGGTTCAAAACATGGCCCAATAGTCTAGAGTCTAAACTCCTAGTATCGCCCTCAAAAGCCCAACAGTACTCCCCTCCCTCCCCTATCTAACCCCTTTTAAGGAGTTTAGACTTTTGCTCACACCAGGATATTACTCAACATCTTTTAGGGAGTTGGGTCGTCTTGGAGAGTCAGTCTATATAGGTACATATATTGTCCCCCTTAACCTTAAGTAGATAGAATATGGGGTATATGGGGATCTTATTATAATATACCCAAAGCTATATTCTATCTACTTAAGGGGGACCATACACCTAAATTAGGGTTGTGAGGCTGCATTAGGGGTCAGGCTCTCATGGAAGGATTTCAACTAGCTGTTGTTGCACAGCCGGCCCAGTATGAAGTTACCTCCACACGCCGCTGCTAGGTTTTAGGGTTTAGTTTAGGGTTTAGGGTTGATTTAATGTTCTTCTGACAAAGGATAACGAGCGATGTGGATGTCATGCCTCTGTGGTAACATACAGCCCAACAGTAGCGAATCAAATGGAAGATGAAATGGACATCAGGTCTACTTAGGGATTTGGGGCTTATCTGCACCATTGTCCAAAAGTTGCCACTTTTTTCTTGTTCGGGTTTGTGCCAAGAAGCACTCTGCCACTTACTGGATCACGCAAAAAGGCGATCGGACTTTCCAAAATCCTGTTCACCGCTTCAAGGCGCATAAGGTTCTACCATTCAACCATGTTATTTGTCCACCACAGAATCCTCACAAGGCCCCGTGCAAGTGTTTTTATCTTAAGCTAAAGCCCTGAACATCTAAACCCTAAACTCCAAACTCTGAAATCCTTGAACCCTATGAACGCCTAAACCCTAAACCCTAAATTCAGATTCCGAAAGCCCCTAAGCCCTTAATTCAGACTCTGAAAGACCCTAAGCCCTTAATTCAGACTCTGAAAGCCCTAAACCCTAAACTCTAAATTCAGATACTGAAAGCCAGTAAACCCTTAATTCAGCCTCTGAAAGCCCTAAACCCCAGATTCTGAAAGCCCTAAACCCCAGATTCTGAATGCCCTAAACCCCAAACCCAAAATTCAGATTCTGAAAGCCCCTAAACCCTGAATTCAGACTCTGAAAGCCTTAAATCCTAAATCCCAAATTCAGACTCCGAAAGCCCAGAACTCTAAATTCAGACTCTGAAAGCCCTAAACCCTAAATCCCAAATTCAGACTCTGAAAGCCCAGAACTCTAAATTCAGACTCTGAAAGCCCAGAACTCTAAATTCAGACTCTGAAAGCCCCAAACCCCAAATGCCAAATTCAGACTTTGAAAGCCGTCGAAAAAGGCTCCGACTTGGTGTCTTGGATGGTATTCTTCGTCATGTTGATCCTTGCAGTATGTGGAAGTTTCCATACATGAGGGATCTCTAAAATCGGGGGGGGGGTACTTAATACGGATTAAAGTATTTTTAAGTCTAGATTGGAGCTGCCTCCATTTTCTAATGGTTTTAACTACCATATTCAATAAGGCTTCAGAAGATTTTACAGGGCCTGTTAATGGCTTTTTAAAATCTTTCTGAGGGCTTCAAAGGGTCTTATGGGGCCCTGAAAGCCGCTTTAAATGTTTGAAGGGTTGTAAGGCTAGCAGAATTTAAAGTCTTGCAGGGCGAAGGGGTGTAGGGGCTAACGGCCCAAGTATGAAAGAGCCCCAGAGTTGCTCCAGCATGATCATTACAAATGTCATCAAGACGTAACAATGCCCTAAACCCTGAACCTCATTGTCACTACTTGAACCCTTACCCTAGACCCTAAAGCCTATAGCCCAAACCCTATTTAGACCCTAAACCCACCCCTAAACCCTATACCACTCTAAACCCCTGACCCACCCCCGGAGAAGCACCCCTGGCCTGCCTAGACCTATGGAAACCTAGGAGGGCTTTCGTTGGAGAAGCATCCCTATTAACTGGCTAGCTCTGGTATCCCTCAATGTTATTAGGTGAGGTAATATGATCTATAACACAAAGTGGCCCATAATTTTGAGAACCACTGCGTGGAAAACATGGAACATGGGATGGAAACCGGTCTTACACAGCGATTTGTCAGTGTGTCCTTGCAAAGCAAAGACGTCATGACTAAGCCCTAAACCCTGAACCCTAAGCCCTAAACCCTGAGCCATCCTGAGCGCTTTCCTACAGCCTCGAGCCTCATCCGCCAAAATGACAGCCGAAAGGAGATGTACTCTTGTTATTACTCTTATTACTTATTGCTATGACTATTATAATTGCTGTTACTGCTAGTATTAGTATTACTACTATTGTTACTCTGGTTATCAGTCATTAGTATTTCCATTTGAGAGGAGCAGCTGATTGCACGTCTCCCGCAGCTCGTTCTCTAGACGCCTATCAGGTCTGATGGGTTTAGGGGCTTCAGAGGTGTAAGCTTTAATGTATTCAGGGTTGTGGGTTGAGGTTTAGGTCGAAGGCTTAGTAGGGTGTACTGAAGCGCTTATACTGGGTATCCTTCTTTGGGTCAAAATCAGAGACTGCATCGAGATTACGTGTTTCTCTTGATGCCTGAGCCCTAAACCAGGGGTCGTGTTGGAACTAGGACAATGCTCTCCCTTGGTTTGCAGTCCATCGCTCCTGCCTGCTAGATATGGTGGATGGAGGAAATCTTGCAGCACTTAAGATCCCCCGAAGCTGTAATTTCTTGGGTATAGGGTATGTAAGGTCCCACAATATTTCCTATCCACAGTACTTGCTACTGTGCCATGATTGCGCCCGCAGGTATTGCTCCTCAGCTCCAGCCTGAGCAGACTTAAGCTATCAGCTTCCCCTGCCCAGCAGACAAAGCATTTTGCCAGAACAGCGCTCAGCGCTTATTCGGCATCTGATGTATTGAAGGGATCCGAAGAATCAGCCGCCATGGTCCGTGCAATTTTGTGTAGAAGCTTTTGATAAAAACTCGAAGGCCTGTGCTAGCTGCTAGTTGCTTTGCACAGATCTAGCCTTTTGAAGGTTTGGCGTTTTTGTCTTGACCTTACAGTTCAAGATGCGGCACCCGGCGATGAACACAATATCACATTCTTGAAGCCAACCCGAATACTCCTCGATCTTAGAACCCCTCAGTTCAAGGGTTTTTCTGGCTTCAGGTGTAGCGAAGGGATTTGGCTTTGTGAGAACCAGGAAACTGCGCAATCCTTTGGGCCCGAGACTGCAAGGTTAAGCGGCGCACAGGAGATACTATAGACCTCAAAAGCTGCGAAGCGTTCCGCTACGTGAGAGATGAGATGCAGGGTAGCATCCAAGACCCCTCGAGCCCTCGAGTCACCCTTAGTGCTCTGAAGAGGTGAAACGGACATGTCTTGTAAGCTTTGGAGCCTTAGCCGCTCTCGGCGCGCAGGTTCAACATCTGTCTGTTCTGGAACTTCAAGGGGAAGGGGGCAATACTTCCCACAATCCACTGTAGACTTTGATCAGACCGTGCCCCAGAATCCTACTCTGGTTCTTTGAGCGTCCACCTTGCCTGTCGCTGAGCTGGCTGCAATTCATTTGGGAGGGAGGGTGCCGCTAATCCCTACACCCTGAATCCTGCACTCCAAAACCTGAACCCTAAACCCTAATCACAACCCTTGAAGCCCAAACCCCTAACCCCTAAAACCCCTCAACCCCAAACCCCTAAAACCCCCCCAACCCTAGAACCCCTAAACCCGTAAACTTCCCTAAAACCCTGGCTCCTAAATCCGATGTGCTCATGACCTCCGCATCTGCTGATTCTCATTGACGCGGTCCTGGTGCGTATGTTCAATGGGATCGACATGCTGACCCCACCAAAAAAACTCCGAATTAGGGCTTAGGGTTGAGGGCTAAAGTTATACTCTGAAATTAGGATGTAGGGCTCAGGCCTTACGGACTGGAACCCCAGAAGCCCTTTGGGAAGTAGACATGGAGTTCTGGAGGCCCTCCAGAAATCCGACTTTTCAAGTACGGGAGCCTTTGAAGCATGTTGACTTAGGGACTTACAGGGACAAAAGGTAGCTTATGTACTTTAGGGCTCAGGGTTTAGAACCTATGGGCAGCAAAAGAACTGCTCTGAGAAACTCCAATACTACATAACTGTCAGGTTGCCTGGGTATAGCCCCATTATAGTAGCTTCCATTTCATTTTCCATTATCCCAATAGAACCCCTATATGGGTGATTGTCAAAATCATGGTCCCTTTTTGGGTACGGGGCTGCCGGGGGGTTCGTCCTCAACTGAGCACTGCAGACTCCTGTATGGTCATAAGCAGCGGTCTCTCGTTCTCTGGAATGATCCCTTCCGCTAGCAGTAAACACCCCACCCCTAGCATTAAATAATCCTCACAGGGGATCTCGTATGTTGGAAGACATATGTAACGTGAGCGGGGGTGGGGGGGTGCTCAATACTAATTTGTATGAAGACAGTACTATCGCTGCTAGTTTTTTTGCGATTCGGGATGGCTTTCATGATCCTCATCACCCTGAATGCTGGATGTTTCTTCTTCTGTTGCTATCTGGCAGCCCCCAATGAGCCGCAAGGCCCTATGACTTCCAGCGCCGTGAAAACTGACAACCGCATCACGCCCCAGGGTAGCCCTACAGCTAGATGCCGCAAACCTCAATCTTCAACACAAAACTCGGACCCTAAACACCCGGAACCCTTCGCCTTAAACCAAACTTACAAACATTCATCACGGGTTCCCTACCCCCCCCTATTCTGTAACTTAAGGCTACTGAGGGATAATCGGAGCCCACGAAGGTGGGAACCTCCGCTTGATTGGGGGGGGTAGGTATACGGGGGGAGGGTTAGGCACTTAACCCAAACCCCTAACCCGGAAAGCCATTCCCTATGCCCTCAGCCCATTTCCCCAAACTTTAAAGAAACCATACTACATTCTAAAATTTGGCAGTATCTTGTCCGTCCTTCATGGCTTTGTCGGACTTTGCGTTGGCCTGCGTGGGGTGGCAACATGCTTTTCGCCGCAAAAAAGGTCTCTACGCCTGTCAGTATTGATCTTGCTATTCAAAGGGCTTAGGTTTCAGCCCGGAATCCTACACTGTAATGACACAAAACCCTCTAGTTAACAACTTGGCCCGTCCGCTTAGGAAACTATTTCTCTCAAGCCGTCAGAGATTGCCAGGCAGGCTGTTGTAGACATATTTGAGGGCGTTTTTCTGGCTTTGGCGCCAAGGCCCTAGATTCTTGGTAAGTCCCTTCGACAGTCGGAACCCGAAACCTTGTGCCCTGAACCCTAAACCCTAAGTCCTTCATCCCAACCTTAAACCCTGAACCCTACACCCCAAACCCTAGACCCTAAACCCTAAACTTTGAACCCTTTTAAGGAGGACCTCTACCTCGAGGCCAGGCTCCGTAGCTGAGTCAACTCGGTAAGCACCGCACATGTGCGCAGGTTTTGGCTTAGGGCTTAGGGTTTAGGGCTTAGGGTCTAGGGTTTAGGGTTTTGGGCTTAGGGTCTAGGGTTTCTGGCTTGGGGTGTAGGGTTGAGGGCTTAGGGCCAGGGGTATGCCGGAGAACAAGGCCAACAACTATCATACTGCTGATATGAAAGCCCTGCATGACCTTGGTATACTGAAAGACCATGACTCCCAGGGTAGAAGGTACATGGGGTCAAGAGGGTTTTTTAGTGCACTGTAGGAATATAAAGCCAAGAGCTTTCAGGCTACCAGGCGGGAAAAAAGTTTATACTGTCAACATGATTCGGGAACATGGGAGTCATAGATTCACAGATACTACGAGAGGGTTCGCGATAGGAATCCGCTCTCCCGTTCCCCCTTAATAACTCTGATCTCTTCCCTTGCCCACATAAACATAGAAGCGCCCCATTTCAATGGGACAGGAATACCCCTACAAACCCTGGCAGCTTCCATTTTCTTTTCTGCTCCTTCAGTCCCTACTCCCCCTTAACCCTAAAACCCAAACCCCAAACTCTAAACCCTGAATTTCCACCATTTTTTCTCTCCGGAGCGGACACCCCTACTTTGGCAGGCCTCAGCTACATACTTTGAGCAGGTGCCTGCGAAGCCTATGTGGGTTTGGGGTTTATCAATTCAACAAAGGCAGCCCAGAGTACCTAGTAACCCTACAGTTATGTGGGGGATTTGAAAGGAGATTAGGGGGGCCCCCTTTTGCTTTGTGTAGGAGTGGTCTTGAAGACTCTCATGTGCTAATTCAGGCACGAGCTTGCGCGCACCTGCGAAAATGCCCATGACTGAGTGAGGACTTGGAGCTTCACGGGGACTTAGCAAGTAAATTTCTGAAGGGTATATGTTGGGTACTGCCCCCACTGACCCTGTAACAGTCAAAATCAAGGGTCATATGAAGGGCGATATATGACTAGATTATACATATTTTCCAACTGTTACGGAGTGGAGGCAGTACCCAAGGTATATGTAGGACTTATGCATGCTTTCTAGGGGCGATAAATGCACTTGCCGAATCCGCGTGACCTCCAAGTAGGTGAAACGTTCAGTTGCACGTTGGCATCTGCGCTCGACCTGGAACTCCTTTGTGAGCACATAGGTCTTGCTACTCCTTTGCCAGGTAGGTCTTTAATGAACAGCTACCGAAATCTATGACATCGAGTCGGATGAGTATCATAAGAGACCATCGGATATAATCTGGTTCTTGGGCTTTACCCTATAGTCCCCCTTAAGTAGATAGAATATGCGGTATATGGGGATTTTTATTGTAATATACCCAAAGTCAGATTCCATCTACTTAAGGGGGACTATACCTAGTTCCTTTGTGCAAGCTAGGGGTCCAGTCCTGCGGTCAGAACATCCATCAACTTACTGCACGGATGTAAGGAAGGACACTATTGAAGCAAGTTTGACAGGACGATGTCTGGTGACGGCAGATCCTATCCCGTCATATGACACATACTATTATCCTACGGTCTACACTACATGCCAAAACAAACGCACTGCATGATGTAGCTCCTCAACAGGTGGCCTGCGCTGCAAAAGACTGAATGCCCGCCGAAAGGCTTTTTTGCATCCTTGTAAACTCCCTCTCCACTTCCTTCTACGACAGGTGCCTAGTGGGGTTATATTGGGGTTTACATTGGGGTTATCTGGGGGTTATATTGGGATAATGGACAAGAAAATGGAATACTATTTAGGGTTTAGGTAAGCTTACAGTACCGCGAAATGGCTTCAGGCCTGCTTATGCAACGATCTGACCCCCCGCTGACCAAGATTTGGCGTTGGCATTGTCCAAACACCTGAGCAGCTCCCAAGGGTCTACTAGGGTCGCAGTTTTGAAAGGCATCAGATTTCATGGGACCATGGTTGCAGCGCGCGGTGGCTCACGTAAAGAGTTTTAAGTTGGAATAGAAAGCCCACAAAGTATGGGGCCACGGAACTGCGCGCAAATCGGCACATCCAAATCGTTTCAGGGGTGCTGAGTAATTCCGGCCAAAGTTCACACAGTTTCAAGCGCGACACTAATGAGGATTGGACACTAGCTGTGAACAGCTAACCATATTAAGAGTAGTAATTATGATGTATCCCCTACGTATTAGCTATCTATAACAGCTAGTGGGTGAAGGGACCTACTGCACAATGGTATGCTCCTGATTAGGCTGTAGCATAACAGGCAATGAAAACCATTCCCTAGACCCTTAACACTAAACCCAAAACCCTAAAGCCCTAAAACCCAAAACCCTAAACCTAAACCCTAAAGCCCTAAAACCCTGAAACCCTAAACCCTAAACCCTGACCCAGAACTAGGGACCAGGAGCCCCACCTCTCTGGATAGATGCAGGTAAGCTGGTTGCATTTGGGGTGCAAAACAACACCATGACAATGGAACTGATTAAGTAACCCCCTCCCCTTAATAGGGATTATGATAGGGAATAATGGAAAAGAAAATGGAAGCTACTATATAGTATATAGGGGTTGTCTAGGGGTTATACATAACAATAGAACTGGCTAGGCCTACTACGAAACTCTCGTATTATCTATTGTAGCAAGTTGATAAGAAGCTGCGGGATCTTACCGGCTCGGATTTTTTCTCTGCTTTGCAGTCGAACCCTAAACCCTGAACCTTTCCGAGCTCCGGGCTTCTTGTAGGAGACCAGGTCTTTGAAAGGATGGAAGCAAACGCGTCCATTTCTGCACTCCGGCCACTCCTCACGAGAGGGCATTGAGGGGAGCCACGAGCAGACTTGAGGGTTTAGGATTTAGGGTCTAAACCCCTTCAAGGGGAGGGAGGGGGGGGGAAGGGGATTATGTAGGATTTAGGGTTTAGGGTCTAAACTCCTTAAAGGGTGTTACATAGGGTGTAGGGGAAGTTTAGGATCAACCCTGCTTCCCCATGGGGATATGGGAACAAAATGCAAATTACATAGTCCTCATTGGCCTTCAATTTCAGCATGTTAGAATGTAAGAGGGACTTCCAAGTTGCTCCCCGTCTTACTACCTAAACCACCTAAACCCTGGACCGCTTTACAGCTCTTGCCTTCCTTGTAGACGTCGGCTGCCTGACCGAAACCCCGAAGCCCTTGAGATCCTGAACTTGCATCCCTGTCGCAGAAATAGAATTTCAGGCTTGTCCCTTACATAGCAGGGTGTATACAAACACTAATTGATTATAGAGGGGCTATGCACTTTTTAGATAATGAAGGATCGCACAACAAATGGACCATGTGGAAAGCTGAGCTCGGTGCTGGAGAATCGCAATGAGCTTCGCTGATCAAATTCCTGAGTGGGATTTCAGCGCGGAGAATGTTGGGGTTCTGCAGAGCCTGCATCGCAGTTCTGCAGAGTTTGGAACACCCTCTTCGACAGGCACTTTGTCTAGCCTTCTGGCTATTTAAGCCGTATAAGGACCTGCTCTATACTGAGTTATACCAATCCCCACATGTCTAGAAAGAAGTTGATCAACACAACCTGTTTTAAAAATGCTCCCCAAATTATTAACCCACCCCCCATAATCTTAAGTATTCCAAATATACCATCATATACCACAATGAGAAAGGAGCTTATGTTTACGTTCTTTACAAAGAGACCCGGAACAAGCAGCCGTTGTTCCCAGCATCTTTCTCGGGTACTGATGGGTACAATCGCCCACTTATATATACCATCATATACCACAATGGGAAAGGAGCTTATGTTTACGTTCTTTACAAAGAGACCCGGAACAAGCAGCAGCCGTTGTTCCCAGCATCTTTCTCAGGTACTGATGGGTACAATAGCCCACTTCTCTGGGTCCGCGTTGGGATTCAATTAACACTTATCTGGGCCCGCATTCGCATTGTGATACTATCTTAAAATGTGGTCTCACATTCAATGATTAGCATTAAAACACGCACCGAAAATCAATCTCAACAATCCTAAGCCCTAAACCCCTAAAACCCTAAACCCTGAAACTTAAACCCCTACACGTTGAGAAATCTCGCCTCAAGCTCTGGGATCCGCTCCCTGGCGAATTTATACGAGGGTTTCCTCGAAGGTGGGCGGCCTATGCCATGAGTTTAGGGTGTAGGGTTTAGGGCTTAGGGGTCCCAACAATGAGGAGTCCAATACATTGGGCCTATATATCCCGAAGCCTCAAATACAGCAAGTTCAGGAAAAACCAATTTGGTGAATAGTCTTTGCAGTTGGTGAGTAGGGAATTGCGGTATAGGACTTACAACAAGGATCAACAAAGGATCACATCGGGACTACTAGGGAGGATGCTAAGAGTCCCGCATGACCCTAAGTACCTTATACCCTAGGATCGATGGCCTATAAAACATATTCCCTGACTCCCTACTAACCATCAGTAAGGAAGGTCATGCAAATTAGTACCAACAGTAATGATCCACCCCGAACCACCAGCAGAATTCCCTTTATCCAAGCGACCAATCATCGATTCGCTTCACATCCAACACCTGGCGATCTCACTCAGCAACTAAAATTGTGGGTTTCAAGGACCCTGAAGGGGGTTGCGGTTTACAGGGACATATATGAATAATATATATATATATACATACATACGTGTGTGTGTGTGTCTACATCTGTAAGCTATTGATTGAAATTTATGGAGTTTTCCCACTATGGATGATGAACTTGTTCTTTTTGGAGACTCCTATAGTGACTCCCCTAAACCCTAAACCAAAATATTCCCGTTGCAGGGTGCTCCCAGTGCCTCCTCCACCCTCAACCCCAAACCCAAACCCTAAACCCTCATGAAGCCCTGGACAACCATCCCCAGAATCTTTGGGATTTTGTAAACAACTAAGCTTACGTTGTCTACAATCTCCCTAGACCTATACTAAACATGCATCTCAAAACCTGCAGGTCAAATTAACTTTGGGTTATACTATGTTAAAGATAAAAAAACTATTCCTAATGGGACTATGGGTTTAGGGTTTTGGACGAGCTGGCAGCAAGTCGGGACTGCGAAAAGCGCAACATGTTGCAAGATGGCTCGAAACAGCAAATTGTGCAGCAATACACAAGCATGCAGCATAATTAAAAGCTGCATGAAATCCGGAGCAAAGTACTCCCAAAACCTCAACGCTAAACTTCTGCTGCTCTCAAACCTTTTGGAAGATGAGCAACAAACGATTGGGCCAAAGTAGGAAACTGCACAAAGGCAAAGTCTCCATGCATTCTATAGTCCAAACTCCGTCAAGGGGGGGTTATATAGGGTTAAGGGTCTAAAGTCCTGAAGAGGGGGGGGTTATATAGGGGGCTACTATTGGGGTTATGAAGGGGCAAACTAGGAGTTTAGACCGTAGCACATCTATTCTTGAACGATCGTGTTGGTTCTCCGTGCCAAGCAACTGATTGGACCAGAAGGTTGCTCAACCTTCTCTTGCTCATATGACATTAGTATAATACAATACCACAGTTCTCGATTCATATGGCACTTGGGGTCCTGGAGGATATCACAAGACTTCTAATCACAACAATAAGAGACCCATGGAAAAACATATTTTCGTACCGCACACTGGAAGTCCCTTTATTTTATGGGTTTCCTTACTACCCCCCTCTACACTACCCCCCGGGGGTTTCCCCTCAATTAACCCTAAGTAGGCTTCATTACCTTAATTATGGGGGAACTTGGGGGGGTAGTACAACAGGGGTAATAAGGAAACCCATGCTTATCGTGTTCTCGCACCTGTCTGGCAAACCCAAGAAGCGGCGCGTTATCTTCAATACGTGCGAGAAACTTAAACACTAAACCCTAAACCTTTCTTCCAACGACACTTGGCCTATAGTCTAGACTCCTTTTTTCCTCCTTATAATACGACCTATAATACTCCCCCATATAATCCCCAACATAAGCCCCTTTAAGGACTTTAGACTATAGCGCGCTTGGGCATTTGGCGTCGCCCATCACCCAACCCCAGCTACAGCCAAAAAGTTGGATGGCTCGCCATACCTTTTTTGGCTTTAAGGGTTTTGGGTTTAGGCCTTGAGTTGACGTGAAATGAACATCTGGGACGGGGTAAAGTTTCAGGAGAACATATTCTTCAGTGGCTTAAGGCGTATTACAGGCAAACACTTTGCAGCTAACAAAAGGAATCAAACTTCCCTGAACCTAAACCCTAAACCTTTCTTTATTTTTCATCACGAGGCCGAAGGCCTTCATCAAACACTGATCGATGAACATGTCCTGCAAAAGCAGGGATTAGCTAATAACTTCCCCCCAACAGGGGTTTAGGGTTTAGGTACGAATAGTATTACACAACATGGTGTTGTGTATATATGTATATATACATACAGTACTCATTACTCATCATTGAGGTTATCATTATCATTCTCGTAACCATTACTATATGTATATGGGCCTACTTAAGATAAAGGGATTCGCCCCCACACCCTGATACAGCCTTGGTCTAGGATGGCACGATACCCATGCATTCAGCAGATTCTTATAGTCCCTCTTATGTAGATAAGATATGGGGTATATGGGGATCTTATTACTGTATAATACACCCAAAGCCACTTTCTATCTACTTAAGCGGGACTATATGGCTCAATGCCCCTATGGCCTACGGCAAACTTCTCATTTGCGCGACGAACTCAAAAGCGTGATCTACGGGTGTTGGTTGCTGATTCTGCTTCGAGGAACCTTGCGCGCAAACCGAACTGATGCGCATACCCCCCACAAAGAACACTGTGACTATCATAGGACTGTAGAAGGTCCTTATCTATGGGCTGTTGTTGCCGAATCCTTCCCCGTAATGAATGGTAGGGACATGTAGGGCTAGTTGAGGGTCGCAAATTGCAGAGGTCGTGCAGGGGCTAATTTGGAGAGAATTTCAACTCAGAGCGAAGAAGATCGCAGTTTTTCTCCTGTCGTTTAGGGTTTAGGGCTTAGGAGCTTGTGGATTTTTAAAAAACTTCGGGTCCGATATACAAAATTACGGGTTCCATTTGGGTATATGGGGGTATATGGGAGCATGTAACGTCTAGGGTCCCGGTTTAGGGTTTAGGGGTCCTAAAATGATGGGGTACCTTTGTGGGGTGTCGGGGTCCCCCCTATTTTGGGAAACTACTATATATGTATAAACTACCCTGTAGAAATAAATATACAAATACGCATACGCCTTCCCAACCCCGCCCTCTCCCCAATGGTATCCCCTCCCCAGTGATATGTCTCAAAAGTGCCAGCAGTCACAGGGATGGGGCTTTTCGGGATCGCCATCCTCGCAGCCTTCGTCGTTGTTGGCACCTCAAAGCCTCCATCCTC
>CAJNIZ010023136.1:53244-77948 GCA_905231905.1 Symbiodinium pilosum
TTTTGACAACCACCCATATCACATATCCTGTGAGAAGGAAGTTGGGACAATCTCAATGACCCCGCTGCCAACAGGTGCACAATCAGTGTACCCTCGGGGTGATGGAGGGCAGCCTAAACCTCCGCGCAAAACTCCCCGGACGAGGAGAGACTGGCCAAATAGAAATGTCACTTGGGGTGAGGGTCGTCATAACTTGCCAGAGATGAAGCTTCATTCAAGTGATTTGGGTGCTTCTCTTGGGGTTGTGTCAAGAAGTTTGACTGCATATGGTTCAGGTTAACGTCATGAAAAGCGGCCTTTAAGTTGATAAGGTATAAATTACTCCAGCAGCCTCAGATTGAACCACCTCCTTCACAATGTCCTCACAAATGTGGCACATGCTCTGACAGAACCTCAAAAATCCGCCCCGAGGATTGAAAGGCGAGCCTAGCCTAACCTGGCTTGATCAACACAAATGGTAGTTTCCCTAAATAGGGAGACCCCAATATAGACCCCAAAATACTATAATCCTTATTATGGGGATCCCCAAAAAGGTACCCCTAATTTTGGGAAACCCCCCAAATAGGCATTGGGCTTAGGAGTTTGTCCGAATTCCTCTCAACCCCTTGGGATCCTCATTTTGAAGTACGCAAAGGGAAAAGATCCCATGACGACAAAATTTTCAAATGTATAGTAACATAGTAGCTTAAACTGTAGTCTCTTTAGACCTATTAAGAACATGTTGTTAATTTCCTTAGGGTTATACTTATACTATACTCAAAATTCCTAGTAATTCCTAAGGGCAGTACAGTAAACACAGGTGAACCCAGAACCTGGGAGGTGAAAGTCGGCCTCAGCTGCAGCAACGCTGCCTATGAGCTGGGTCGCATCCCCTGCGGCAATGCCTCAGTCACACGCTGGATGCTTCACGCCCAATGTTTCAGGGCTCAGGGCTTAGAGATGCTTCTGGAACCATAAGACCTGCAACAGCTGACTCCTCCTGCAGAAGCGGATCGTCACTCCCCCGCCGGCAGTTTGAAAAGCTTCCGACATCATGGAAAACTCAATCGGTGGGGGGCTGGCAAGAACGCATGTGCCCCCAATGAGGAGCAGATTGAGCCAGCTAAGGCACATGAGCTACAGTCTAAACTCCTAGTATCCCCCTTAGTAAGCCCTATAGTGGTCCCCTATATAATCCATTATAATCCCCCATATAATCCCCCTTCAAGGAGTTTAGACTACAGCCTATAGCCTATAGCTCACATGAAGGCACCCCAGAGCTTCCCAAGCAATGAAGCCCTTGAAAAAATCTAAACCGTGGCCGGAACGAATGAACGGGATTTCCAAGTTGCTAAGGCCGAGTACTCGAAAATCCCCTGTTCCCTCAGACCACTGGCCCTGAATGTTCAAATAAAATGGCAACTGTGACACCTAAAGGAACTAGAGTCCAGAGCCCTCGCGCACCCCCCAAAGAATGCGCAAACTGGAGCCCAGCGCAAAAGCCCCAGTACTACAGTGGGGAAACTAGGAAGCTGGGGCAGTTTTGGGGTAAAGCGCCGGACGGGCCCAACTGATGCACATGATGCGGTGGAAACCATGATGCTGAGCCTCTTCAAGGCAAAGCCGAAACTGAACCCAGCTGATGCTCATGATGCGGGGCTACTTGGGAGGCAAAAGCCCAAAACGGACCCAGCTGACACTTATGATGTTGGGCCTGTCTGTGGGCAACTCCGATGTTGCTCATGATGCCTCAATCAGACCCAGCTGATGCTCATGATGCTGGGCCTCTTCGAGGGCAAACCCTCAGACGGATCCAGCTGATGCTCATGATGCTGGGCCTCTTCGGGTGCAAAGCCTCAAACGGATCCAGCTGATGCTCATGATGCTGGGCCTCTTCGGGGGCAAAGCCTCAAACGGATCCAGCTGATGCTCATGATGCTGGGCCTCTTCGGGGGCAAAGCTTCAAACGGACCCAGCTGAAGCTCATGATGCTGGGCCACTTCGGGGGCAAAGCCTCAAACGGGCCCAGCCGATGCTCATGATGCTGGGCCTCTTCGGGGGTAAGGCCTCAAACGGATCCAGCTGATGCTCATGATGCTGGGCCTCTTCGGGGGCAAGGCCTCAAAACGGACCCAGCTGATGCTCATGATGCTGGGCCTCTTCGGGGGGAAAGCCTCAAACGGACCCAGCTGATGCTCATGATGCTGGGCCTCTTCGAGGGCAAAGTCTCAAACGGACCCAGCTGATGCTCATAATGCTGGGCCTCTGCGTGGGCAGAGCCTCAAACGGATCCAGCTGACGCTCATGATGCTGGGCCTCTTCGTGGGCAAACCCTCAAACGGATCCAGCTGACGCTCATGATGCTGGGCCTCTTCGGGGGCAAAGCCTAAAACGGACCCAGCTGATGCTCATGATGCTGGGCCTCTTCGGGGGGAAAGCCCCAAGACGGACCCAGCTGATGCTCATGATGCTGGGCCTCTTCGGGGGCAAAGCCCCAAAACGGACCCAGCTGATGCTCATGATGCTGGGCCTCTTCGGGGGAAAGCCCCAAGACGGACGCAGCTGATGCTCATGATGCTGGTCCTCTTCGAGGGCAAAGCCTAAAACGGACCCAGCTGATGCTCATGATGCTGGGCCTCTTCGTTGGAAAAGCCCCAAGCCGGACCCAGCTGATGTTTATGATGCTGGGCCTCTTCGAGGGCAAAGCCTCAAACGGGCCCAGCTGATGCTCATGATGCTGGGCCTCTGCGTGGGCAGAGCCTCAAATGGATCCAGCTGATGCTCATGATGCTGGGCCTCTTCGTGGGCAAAGCCTCAAACGGGCCCAGCTGATGTTTATGATGCTGGGCCTCTGCGTGGGCAGAGCCTCAAATGGATCCAGCTGATGCTCATGATGCTGGGCCTCTGCGTGGGCAGAGCCTCAAATGGATCCAGCTGATGCTCATGATGCTGGGCCTCTTCGCGGGCAAAGCCTCAAACGGACCTAGCTGATGCTCATGATGCTGGGCCTCTTCGAGGGCAAAGCCTCAAACGGATCCAGCTGATGCTCATGATGCTGGGTCTCTTGGGGGGCAATCTTAAACGGACCCAGCGGATGCTTTTTTTTTTTAAATGTGGGGCCTCTTACGGGGCAAAACCTTAAAACAGACCCAGCTGATGCTCATGATGCTGGGCGTTCTCGGCCAAAGCCCTACGTGGGCCTGGCTGATGCTCATGATGCCGGGCCTCTTTCGGCGCATAGCCGCATAGCCTTAAACGGGCCTAGCTGATGCTGATGATGCTGGGTCTCTTCGGGGGCAAGGCCTTAAGCGGGCCCAGCTGATGCTCATGATGCTGGGCATCTTCGACGGCAAAGCCTCAAACGGACCCAGCTGATGCTCATGATGTTGGGCCTCTTTGGGGGCAAAGCCAAAAACGGGCCCAGCTGATGCTCATGATGCTGGGCGTCTGCGTGGGCAAACCCTCAAACGGACCCAGCTGACGCTCATGATGCTGAGTCTCTTCGAGGGCAACGCCTTAAGCGGCCTCAACTGATGCTCATGATGCCGGGCCCTTTCTGGGGCAAAGCCTTAAACGGACCTAGCTGATGCTGATGCTCATCTGCCCCTGCATATGGCTTATCATGCTTTTTCAGGGTAGCCTAATTTCTGCAGTTCCCATAAAGGCTACGTACTACTCGGTTCGAGCCGAAGAGGTGCTTGTGGGTGTGAAGAGTTTATTCTGTTTCCCAAAATTAAGAGTGCCGATCCCAATAATAGAGAAAAGCATGCAAAAGAACATGGACAAGAACATGGAACATGAAATGGAAACTTGTACTGTGTAGTGGCTTACAGGGTTTGGGGATTTCCAGAAACTAAAGCTTACACTTCGGGGTTCCTAATAACACAGCTGTGGTTAATGTTGGAGTCCCCTAATTGTGGAAACTAATTACCATTTCTAGCCATGCACCACAAACGTAGGAACCTCCTGGATAAGAGCCAGTGATCCTTCCTACACCTGCCATCTATCAATGTTACTGCTGCTCCTAGTGCTGCCGCTGCAGCAAACGAACCCAAAACTTTGAACGGTGCCGAAGCCTACGCCTACGGCTACGGTTATGGCTGGCTATGGCTTTCCGTCTGCGGCTATGGCCGCGGCAACGGCTACGCCTGCGTCTGCTACTACTTAAGTCCCTTCCAACAACGACGATGACGACGACTCCTACTCCTACTCCTACTCCTACTCCTACTGCTGCTGCTGCTGCTGCTGCTGCTGCTACGGCTGCTACTGCTGCTGCTACTGCTGCCACTGCTACTGCTGCAGCAGATGCTGAGACGCGTGCCATCGGAGCTCTCATCCAAATCATGCAGCATGGTAGCTGGAAGATCGGATAAATGATAGGCGTTCATCAACCTTTCCTGTATGTCTGCGAACATGCATTCATGATGCATGCATATGCTGGAAACGAGAGAAGCACAGTATGGAAAACTGCACGAGAACAAAGAGATGCCAGTCTCACTTACACCTGAAACTTATAGCCAGGCATGCCACGACTTCCAAGGCAGCTTGTAGTACAGGGCCTGGAGAGCTTGCAACAGTATTCCTTGGAGCCTCTCAAAAACCTGTCATAGCGTGTCTGTCCGTGCGGCTATGGTCACCGCACCGTCAAGGGCCCAAGGGGCTTGCAAATTGAATTTTTGAGCCCATGCAAGGGGGCCGGCCACAACATCACGCCAAACTAAACCAAAGCAAACAACGCATAGTGGTTTTCAAGAGTTAGACGTACCATTTTTTTGGGGCGAGGGGCAAACATCAAGTCTACATATATATTTATATACATTGGGTCTACACTTGCCGCCCCCGATTTATGGAAACAACAAGGCAACTAGCTTTCAATACTGGCCACTCTAATGAAGGAACACTAGAAACACCACACATGCGCACCTCAAAACTGTAGAATAAGGGCAACATGATAGGAGCTATAACTATTATCATCATCACCTTCCCCCTCATTCTTATCCCTAAACCCTAAACTCTAAACCCTAAACCCCTTTCAGCCAAAGCCAAGACTAAATTGCGGGTGGTACAGGAAAACACCTCCCATAAGGTTTAGGGTTTAGGGTTTAGGGATCTGAATGAACCTCTCTATTTGCTGAGGCGTTTGTCCCAACGGTTCTGAATTGAAATTGGGGTTCCAATGGCAAGCAGGCTTGAATTTGCCCGCAGAGGCCATATGGGCCATGACATATGGGGCTTTCTAAAAGTTGGGGGTCCCTCCTTGAATGTCCCTATACTTCTGTGTTGAATAGCTTGGGATCCTTCTTGCGGTTTCCCCCTATTTGCGGAAAATTATCAGTTCCTCTGAGGGAGACCTAGTAGAGCCCCTACTTTGAAGACGGAGAAGCAGCAACAGAAGCGACATGCAGCAACAGCGAGGCGAAGCATGGTAGAGCTAACAGAAAAGAAAAATGCCTTAGAGTCGGATCACCAAGTACTGTGGCACTCCACAAGTACACAGGGCGCTACCAAGGCGTCCTTGCCTACCACGAAATAACGTGGCTTGGGTTACTCCCCCTTACAGCAACTGTCTGGACATAGAAAGTCTTATGTCATGGGATTCTAAGTTGTGATGCCTGTTATGGCAACCGTTAAGCTGTAATGCCTCTTCTGCCAACCGCTTCTTCTGTAAAAGTACGTGATGAGCTTTCTGCACCCGCAAAGATAGGACCCATCTGAAACTACGGTTAAAAAGACAAAGTACTGCGCCCTAGAAACAGAAGCTGCTGCCCCTGAACTATGAGCCTAGCCGAAATCGTAATTCCCAAATTAAGGATACCCCAATATAGTCCCCAATATACTACAATCCTTATTATGGGGACCCCCCAAAAGGTACCCCAATTTTGGGAAATCCCCAAGTCCCTGCAGTCCGTAAACATCAGGCTATCCTGCTATAAACTGTTTGACAGGAATGCCGCAACTATAAACGCTAGACCCCAAGTCCTAAGCCCTCCAGAACCAACACCATGCCTCACCTACAAATGCTTGGAAGCCTCTAATATACACCCCAGTATACAAAAGTCCTCATCATAGGGACTGCCAGAACAGGGCATCTTGTTTTAAACCGGAAACCAAATCCAATCTCTCATATCTCGCTATGTACCCTCATAGAACCCCTAAACCCTATACCCAGATACTCCCCTTACGAATTCTAGCCAGAAATAGATCCATAGAACCCCAAAGTCCTAGACCCTATAACCCCTTGGGGGCGTTCGCTGGACCTCCTCGGCAGCCCTCGCCATGCGCTGGATCAGCTTCGATGCGTCGTCGCGCAACTCCTTCGGGAAGGAGTTAAGGGGACGGTTTAGGGTTTAGGGTTTAGGGGTTTGGGGTTCAAGGTGTTTAAGGGGTTTCAGGGTTTAGGCTTTAAGATGGGTATTGGAATTCGAGTTCAGGATTTCGAGTTTAGGGATCTTACCCAACAATGCAGAATCAAATTGGAAAGAAGAACGAGGATGAAATGGAAACTGCTGTGGATATAGGGTGTACACAAATTACCTCTGGCTAGCAGGGATTGAATGACTGGAAACAGATATGAACCATAATATTCTTGGGAGTTACGCCGAGACTACTACCATTACAAGGACTCATTCCTTCATTACTAGCCCTACACCCTAAACCCTGAACTCGAAACCCTAAACTGCGAGATAAGAATATCCGAGGAGACTTTCCTTAGAATCATTTACAACCCTAGATTCCCAAGGGCCCCCAATTCCACAAGAACCCAGAAGCCCAAACCCACTAGATTCCTACAACCCCCTGAATAGACCTAAGGCTCCTCTAGGGTAAACCCTAAAGCCTAAACCCTAAAACCCTGAATCCATGCGGTTTAGGGAACCCTTGAAACCCTAACGCCCTCAACCCTTGAAACCCTAAACCCTAAAGCCCTCAACCCTTGAAACCCTAAACCCTAATGCCCTCAACCCTTGAAACCCTAAACCCTAAACCGCGTGGCAAAGTTCCCAGCGGCCTTGGCCGCCTCTTCTCGATGCACCGCTGATTGGTTGAGGCGAACGGCCTCCTGCTGCCGTACCACCTGCCAAAGACTGGGTTGTTGTTAAGGAACTTAAATTAAGTTACCATAATGGGTATATATAGTACTTAATAGCGTTTCCCCAATATGGTAACTTAAATTAAATTCCTCAACAGCAACCCAGAAGTTTGGGGCTTTTAGGGTTTAGCGCTCAGGGTTTCCACGGCAAACCTGTAGTTCTAGTAAATAACCGAGGAATGGAGGAATGGAAAACAGAAGGGAAGCTAGAACATTGTTTAGGGTTTAGTTTTTGGTCAGGGGGGCTTAGGAAGTAGCTTAATAGCGGCAAATTTGGGGTTATTGCCTGGCTTGTAAAAGCTTGCAAGGATACTTACCGAGTCCCCTTGAAGTACCCCATGACGGGTACATCGGATTCATGAAGGGAAGCAGTGAGAATTATGCAGTGTAGGGATCACCTCACCTGCAGTTTTTGTGAGGCTTGGCGCTTTGAGGGTGCAAGCATCGCTTGCATGACATGTGGCAATTTTGAGGCTTGGGCTCTTACGGTGTGCTTCGGGCAGGAAGTGCCAGAGAAGGTTCAGGATTTGGGGTCTGGGCTTATGCAATGCTGGCTGTGGAGCTCAACACAACGGAGTTGTAGAAGTTGTGCGCAAGACTCATCAAGAATTGCCTTAAACCCATGGGCATCACGAGTTTGTCGAAACTCAGAACATCAGATAACCCTCTGCAAAGTGGGAACAAACGCTTTGTCCAGAACCTCTCGGAAACACGAGACAAGTGATATACAAGAATACCACATGCCCTGTTCAATTTGAACACCTTGCATGTCGCGTCCTTTCGGGCGTCAAGGGTGAAGTGAAACGGTTGCACCCCCACTCCATCGTTAAGAGTCAAGGGTCTAGGGCTACAGGGACAATCTTAAGATATCCAATGTAGAAGTCATTATTGTGAGGGTCCCTTCGAACTTCTTTTGTAGGTATCTTCAGGCCTACTCTGTTGGGGGGCTCCTGCATCCCTTCGTTCAAGGGATCCGAGGGTGCTCAGGACCATACGAGTAATGAAGACAACTGATCTGCCACAGCAGCTTCTGTTCTCTCCAGAAGGGTCGATTTTTTGGTTGAACTTGCTCTGAAACAAACATTCGCAACTCTACACTCTAAAGCCTAAACACCTAAAATCGTCAGCAAACATGATAGGCGACCACAATCAAACGGGGCTCCTTACACCAGAGACGCCTGCTTTGGAGGTTCTGGGTATAACTCTGCCTATAACCTAGAGGTAAGCCCCCTGACCCGTCCCCTAACTAGGTTTTCCATGGGTTATTAGAACTACCCACTAAACCCTAAACCCTAAACCCCTAAACCCTAAACCCTAAACCCCAAACCCCTAAACCCTAAACCCTAAACCCTAAACCTCCAAGTGCCATTCCGCAGCGCGAACACTCTTCTTGAGGTCCGGCCAACTACGATTCTCCAAGCGCAGCCGGGGTGCGTACCATCATTAGGCGGTCGTCAACAATCATGCTCCCCTATATGGTCCCTGGTATAATACGCCCTGATATGTAGGGTACCCGAAAAAGGGGGCACACCATTTCGACAAGCTTCGGAGCCTTAAATTCTCAATATCAAATCCTCAGCTCTAGTGGGACTCATCCCAAGCCCTAAGGCAGGTAGCGAAACACTATCCCGCTAAAGTTAACCAGGTTACATGTTCTTGTCCTTCCGATAGATCCTATAGGTTCCTAAAGATTCCACGGGAACATCACCTAAACCCGACACCCTATACCCTAGGATCAGTCGCAACGCGATAACACTCCAAATGAGAGCTGGCATAAGGCTTAAAGATGCTCGCAACTACCCCTTGGGGGGACTGTTCCCTTATGCCGGCGAACCTACACCTACCATGGATGGAGGAAATCTTGCACCACCTCAATACCTCTAAACCCTGAACTAATGATTATGGGAGTTACTATATAATACCTTCCAAAACTAAAGGTCGCCGGTTTATACTCCAAAAGAACAATTAGCCTTATCATGGGGACCCAGAAAAGCGATCCCCCCTTGACGGAAACCAAGCCATGGAAACCGTTGTAATCTCACTTTCCATTTCATGTTCCTCTTCTTTTGCATGTATATCTCCATTACGCATGATACCGTCTAAACCCTAAATCCTACAGCCCATATCCCCCTGCGTATACCTATACCACAACCCCTAGAAAAAGCTCTATATATCCCAAGATAAGCCCTATCTACCTGGGGACATGTTAAATCCCATAAAACCCAATTAAAACTCTAAAGCCCTTGTAAAGCCCCCTAAGCCCTAAACCCCTAAACGCTAAACCCCTAAACCCTAAACCCTAAAACCCTATAAAGCCCTATTAGAAAATAAAAAAACAACAATAATAATAATAAAACGTGTAAAACCCCTAGCGCCCGGAGGCCGAACTGCTCGAGGCTCAACTTGCACACATCAAAGGGCGCTGCTTAGCAGCCGCCGCCAAGGATGCCCAGAGTACCCCAAAGCTCCTGAGGAGGGCTTAGGGTATCTTAGGGTTTTAAGGTTTATAGGGTTTATAGGGTTTAGGGTTTTTAGGGTTTAGGGGAGGGCTTAGGGTATCTTAGGGAATATAGGGCCCTAAGCTACTATTTAGGGTTTTAGGAGATATTAGGGATTATAGGGGTTCAATATAGGGCTTATATAGGGATAGTAGAAAAGAAAATGGATACTACTATTTAGGGTTTAGGCTTTAGGGTTCGAGGTTTAGGATGTCGGGTTCGGGGTTTAGGGTTCATGAGTTAAGGGTTTAGGAAGCAGGTGCACAAGGGAATGTGTATCCATGTATGAAAGTAAGCATGCATGCTAATGAACCTGTATGTGTATGTACATTGAGGTACGCAGTACGGCCTTGAATCCATGGCAATGCGAACACACTTCGGAAATTGTATGTGTATATATATATATATGTATACACATGCACGTAACATGCATGCAGGTGTGGCAAACTAGGTCCGATATGAACATGATTACCTTGGCATTGTATGGGACTGTGCCAACACATATTGGTTCCCAATGCCAGCGGAACCTTTTGCTGAAGCAGCTTCAGTTGTTCCCCAAACCCTACCTAGACTCTAAAGCCTGAACCCTAAACCCAAGACTCTAAACCGCGCTCCAGTGCCTTCCAGTTGCCCACACAGCATTTTAAAGCCCCATGAATGCAATCGTCTCTGAAGTGCTGTTGCAAGCAGAATATGGGGGCCTAAAGAATTACACATATTTGGGGGTTCCTTTTGGGGGGTCCCTCTAACAAGGACTATAGTATTTTGGGGCATGTAGTGTCGGGGTCCCTCTATGTATGAAATTACCAAAATATTTCGAGGTCCATTTGAGGGTACCCCATTTTTTCATAACGATCAGGGAACCTCAGACCATAAAATAGGTAAGTAATTTACATCCTACAGTGATTTTGATTTAGAACCATTACATATGAATCAGGGGTGGCGGTTTTATTCGCGCTGAGCCCGGAAACCCTAAATAATAGTACGTAGTCTCCATGTTCTTTTGAATTCCCCTATAAGGTCCCTTATCATCGGGGGTGGTTATCATTACACCTTACGCCCTAAGTACTAGGGGGAGGGGATTCCGCGTGCGAGAGGTTTCCTGTCCACAGGAAGGCCTGGCAACCAAAAGCTGACCGAGGATTTAGGGTTAAGCTTGGGGTCAGGGTTTAGGGTTTAGGGAAACTGCCATGAAAAACATTTGACCCAAGATTCCACCAAAACTGTAAAAGCTTCTGTAGTCCTGAAGCAACCCAATTGCGCTGCAGTGCTTCGCCTCAAGTTAAATGTGCTCCACTAAGACCTTCACGAAACAACCCATCCGCAGAATCATATACTGCTCCCCAAGATAAGACCCAAATAGCCTGATTACGTAGGCCTATCTGGTAGTTTCCTAAAATAGGGGAACCCCAATGTCGACCCCAAAAATACTATAGTCCTGATTATGGTGATCCCCACAAAGGTACCCCTAATTTTGGGAACCCCCGCTTTGGGTATTATAGGACCCCGGTTGCCTAAATCCCAAGCAAGGGACTCCTTCCCAGCACAGAGGCCCTTGGCTGGCTACACAAGCCACCTTGGACTAGCGAAGGGATAATTTCTAGACTGGGGTTTGGTGTTTGGGAGTCGCAGAATTGGGGGGGTGGGGGGGTTCTGAACATTAGCAGCACCTGTTGGGAGTCCTCTAAAAAGGATGATAATATCTTGGGGTCTATATTTTGGGGCCCCCTTTTGTATGGAAACCCCCAATGAGGTGTAAAGGTTTATGGTTCTTAAGCTTAGATGAAACTCTGGATTAGAGCTCAAGGTTTTGCAAGGGGAGGTTGTTCACAGGTAATTCCCAGCTGATTTGGGAAAGAGCGGAAACAAAGCAGTCTGACGCAAGCAAGGAGGTCCTCTTGACGGTTTGTAGACGCTCTGCAAAAGCAAATTGTACATGCAGGTTCGAAGTAATGATAACGTTACAGGCGGCTTGTAACTGGTTCAAAGAACCAGTTAAAAAATCACCTCGGGCCTCCAAGAAAAGCCCCCAAACGCTTCGACCGCTTCGCCCGTACGCGTTCATGATCAGATAATTTGGAGGCCTGTTCTATTTGTGTGATATCAGATTGTTTAGGGGTAAACTAATGAGGACCAAAAGGGCACAAGCACATCGGGGCCAGCATATCAAGAGTAGAGTTGTGAGATATGCTTCAGGTACCGCAGACTTGCCGTCACCTGTGTAAAGGCAGCGTTAAGGCAATGTTGCTGGCCGAAGGAATGCATGAGGACTATCAGAAGATTCTGGGATTCCCTGCTTAGGCATTCAGAGGGGATGAAATGCAGAAATACACATATGAGCCACAGGTTTAGGGTTTAGGGTAGTATTCCCTATACAATTTAGACATGGGTTCCCATTAGGGAACATATTAAGGACTACTGTAACACTAAACTACTACGTCCAATCTTAATGGTCCCTCGGTAACCCTAACAGTGACAATAGCTCAATGTAGCCCTATAAACCACGACTATATTATCCCAATTTCGATTTTCTTGTACAATTGATTCTCCGTTATTGCGGTAACATCCCTACACCCTAAAGCCAACTTGACGCACTAGCTCAGAACCTTAAACCCTAAAACCTTAACCCTATGCCCTGAATCCCAAAACAATAAATCTCTTTTCCATAAATATATACATATGTGTGTGTATGTGTGTATCCATATGTTAATTAGTGAGTTTCTCGCCATGGTCACTTGGTTACCGGCAAGGTCATCTTCTTACAGGGCAAGGTCACAATCTTACAGAGCAAGGTCATTTGTGGTACCCCTATATAACACTATATAACAGAGTAGTTTTCATTTTATTTTCCAATATCCCTTAATCTAACCCAAATATACTATTGATGTAGGGTGGCACCCCAAGGCCTGAGGGTGGAGCCCTAAGGTTCAGTCTGAATGCGAGGGTTCAAGGTTTAGAGTTTAATGGTTTGTTGGGGTTATATTGGGATACTGGAAAATAAAATGGAAACTACTACAATGGGTTTATATAGGGCTCAGGTTTTAGGGTTTAGGGTTCAGGGTTTAGAGGTGAGGATTTGGGATTTAGGGCTTAAGGTTCAAGATGTAGAGTTTAGGGTATAGGTTTCTTAATGATGTGGGACCCGGTGGGCAGGTGGGTATTTGTCCGTTACTTGATAATGCTTCTGAACATGCGAATGCCTGGACTTGAGGTGGTGAACCCTTAGGCCTAGATGCGAAACCCCAAAAGCCCAAAAGCCCAAAACCCTTAATCCTCAAACCCCAGAACTCTTAACCCTACACCTCTTGGCAGTGGCGCTCATATTGCCTCCTGCTTTGTTTTGCACCCTGAGGATGCCGACCCTCTACCCGGACTGATGTGGGTATTTCTGCACAATTGGGCCCCCGCGGTTAGGGTCTAGGATTAAGGGCTTAGGGTTTGGGAGTCCATATAATACCTTCAGGATCCAAAAGCCCCAAAGTAGGTGATATTAATAGACTCTAGGGCCCAAAGTCCTTTGTGTCTTGCTTGCAGATTTGGATCCCCAAGGATAATTTCTACCGCAATCTGTGGCTCCATGGAGGACCCCCTATTCGTGGAAACTAGAATCCCCAACCCCTAAACCCTAAAACCCACAGTCCCCCTTAGGTAGATAGAATATGGGCTATATGGCATGGGGATCTTAATATAATTTACCCAAAGACACCCTAAACCCTAAACCCCTAAACCCTAAACCCCTAGACCCTAAACCCTAAACCCTATTATTGCATCTACTTAAGGGGGACTATAAACCCTAAGCGGTGGTGCGACCAAGATTCTTGAAGCCGCTAACTCAAGACTACCTGCCCAAAGCGCTCTGGTTTACTTACTTGTTCGTAGATTTAGGGTTTAGGGTTTAGGGTTTGGGGTTTAGGGTTTGGGGTTTAGGGTTTAGGGGGTAATATGAGATTATATAACGCCTATATATGCCCCATATTATATACTTTACTCCCTTGTTCCCTACTTAGAACCAGTAAGTTTAGGGCTGTATGTTCGGGGCCTGCAACTGTAGATGTCAAGGCTGGCGATTTCCACGGTGGTTTGAACCAACATTGCAGGAGGGCCTGTTTGGCCGACCAAATACAAGGACCCCAATCTAGATCCCAAGATACTATAGTCTTTACTTTGGGGACTCCCCTCGAAAATAATCCCTAATTTAGGGAACCCCCCCATGTCTGCAAGGCTTTCTGCTTGGGCCTTATGGCCCCTTCGCTCATCGGTCGAAACGCCGGGATGCTGGCGAAATCTGCGGCTGAAACAGGTCCTCAGTAAGCATGAGGCCGGGAAGATCCCTCTTGGGCTTGTAGTGTACGGGCCTGTTTGCGTAGAATAGGATTTGGGAATTAAGTACATAAAGGCTTGGAAGGGAATAACCCTGGAGAGTTAGTCAGCTGGGCATTTAAAAAACTTCCTTGAGCTACATTTGGGCTCAACCTTCCGAGTTCGAGGAGATCTTGATAATGTAGAAGCCTGATTTTTGACCCATGCTATTCTGAGGTCAGTTGAAGGTAGCCAGCAGGAGTCGAGAGGGCTTTTGGTGCCTGTCTGGAGTGCGGAGCCTAAATCCATCATCTTGCATACATGACGGGACGCTGAAAAGCCTTACTGTAGTTGCTGCTAAGGAACTTAAAGCAATTTATGGTTCTAGGGCATATAACCAGACTGCCTACTATGCTATTCATATCGCGGTAACTTAATCCTAGTTCCTTGAAGCCAAGACCCACCTGCCTTGGGGTGCCCCTAGTTACGGAAATAACCACTTGTCGAAGCCACGATACCCTTGAAGAGACGCTTGAAGTAGACTCTTGAGGTATGGGAACTTTGCCAGGACGGCCCCTCCAGGATTTTCCTAGAACCAGTTAGCAAAACTCCATCAGTTTGGGAAGCTGCGTGGCGTTGCGGAGGGATGCCCCAAACCCTTAGGACTTAGGCCTCAGGGTTCCTGAACCCTTAGGGTTTAGGGCAACCACAGGCCCTCCGCGCCACATGAAAACTCTGTGAAAACTCTGCACCGTCCTTGTCCCCAATTTCTACCCTAAACATAAAGGCGCGAGACTCTACACCCAAAGCCCGAGCAATACCCAAGAAGCATACACCCCCAAATACAATCCTAACACGTCAACAGTGGTTTCAACTTGTCAGAGTCCAAAACTCATTTCCTCAGTCCCCCCCCCACCTTTGTAAAGAGGAAGGCATTCTTCAAGGGTGGCCCATGGTCGGCCTCCTCACTAAGCTCAAAACCTTGCATTTTAGGCGCTCAACCCTGCTTTGAAAGATCTATATACTCAACCCCCACTCCCTACCATAAACCTCAACTCTGAGACCTCCACTATGCCCTAAACGCGAAGCCCGGACCCTAAGCCCCAGCTTTTGGCTGACTCAGCGACGACTGGCGGAGCTTGCGCTCGAGGACACTGAGCAGGGCCGCGGAACTGGGCATGGTGGCTGTTTAGGGGTTTAGGTGTTTAGGGTTTAGGGGTTTTAGGCTTTAAAGTCCAGTTTGGAGCAGACGGCTAAAGGACTCTAAGCACAGGGGGAATATTAAACATCAGCATGTAGAGATTATGATATTGAGACGTAAGTTGATGGTATCGGTAATACGGACACCCTCCCCAAAACCAGTAGTGACCACATCAGGAACCATGGTAATTTCACTACGTTCCCATGTATTCGTAGGATAGAGACTAGTGGGTCTGGGGGGTCACCTGCGGCACAAGGATGTAGGCTTTGGTTCGGCAAGTTAGCTTCTCAGGAAGGTGGGATGTCTATGCTAGGAGGGGGACCGCTTAGGATCATGTGGGTAATGGAACTCATGTAACAGTACTTGTACTTGTAATTGCCATCACAGTAGAAGGAATAGTAGTAATAATAGCAGTAGCAATGGCAAGAGTCATAGTACAAGTAATATTATTTGTAATAGTAAGAGTACTCGCGATTCGAAGTAATATCATTACTAAGACGGCTAATTGTTGTAATAGTGACAATCATATTAACAGTAACAGCAATAAGGGCCAGCGTAGTAATGATAGTACTAACCATGCTGATTATCACGGCGGTTAGGATTTGGGCGCCAGTGTCCCAAAGCCTTAACCCACGATACCGGCAGACTCCAAAACACGATGCCCTGCTTGATCTCGTCCTAAAACGTTCGTGAACCAAAGCATAGGGCCCATTTATATACAGAAACAGGGATACCACGTAGCGACATAGTTGCCTTGGCCTACATACACACATATATATATTATACATACACAGGCTTAGATCCTTCCCTATCCCCATGGGACTACATATGGTTCTACTCAGGCTTACTTCGATCCTGGCCTATTCACGGGGCGCTATGCGGCAAAGACCTTAATCTCCGACTCCCTCGCCTGGGATCAAGTCCGCCTCCCGCGCGACGGTGCGCACGCCTCGTTGCGCAAAGGTGCGCTCAAGGCCTCACAGATGGAGGATGTATTTGTGAGGGAATGCCTGAAACGGACCCTGAATGAGTTTGAGGTTTCAGGATGTAGGGTATATGACCTCATTTTAAGCAGGTGTGTTGAGGTTTGGATGCGACAATGGCTACATGTACCTCATGTTGCATTTTTTGTCACTCTAGTCATCATGCTTGCCTGTGGCAAGAGCCCAAGAAGGTGCCCTCGCTGGCCGTATCGACTTCAAGGTGATGCTAAGTGCGGCTTCCAAAGAAGAGTTCAGACAAGTTCGAAGTGACAAACGGCACTAAAACCTCGGATACTTTCAGACCCATGAAACCTCTCGGTCTCCACAATCACTTCAGCGACTTCAGGAGGCGGTGAAGGACGATGTCCACATGCAGGAATAGTGATATCAAGCGGAAAATGGCAATGGCTCTGCGGTTGAGGAGTACAGCCAAAGGCTGGCAAACAACTTGTATCCGCGACTCACATTCTTAAAAGATTCGGCTACGTCCCAGTTATCTGGATAGTTCCCACCCGAAAAGAGAATTGAACAGCCTCACTTCCATAGTTCCACGTGGGGTTTTGGGGTTTAGGGTAGCCAGCATACACGCTTGAGGGCACCACAAAACTAACCTTCTCCCTTCTGACCCCTGGTAGCCACTTCCCCGGAATGACGCCCTTGAAATATGTGCTCTCATCAATGTGCGAGAATTCCTTTCTGCGAATGCATCATCGGGATGGAGGTAGTGAGGGTCGCCTTGTAACAGAAGAGATACAGGCGCCTGCGTGCAGCCCAGTTGCTTGAAAACCTTCGGGGATTGTGCACGTCGACCTTGGCTGACAGGATTTTACCCTTAGCATTGAAAGATGAACCTGAAACCTTAGACCTTAAGATAGGTGGTAATGCAGGGGCAAGCAACAAATAAGATGATGTACTATAATATACTGTAATGTACTGTAATATACTATAATCTAGACTACCAATATCATGGTCCCAGGTTCCTTCTATTATTATACTGCAGGATACCTGAAAACTTTGACACCGTTGCCCTGAACCTTCTAATTGCCACCTCTAGACCCTAAACCTGAGCTCTACCCATCCTCACATGAGCCAGTGTCTAAACTCCTAGTATCCCCCTTAGTAATCTCTGCAGTAGTCCCCTATATAATCCCCTATAGATAGATATTCGAACCTCACTGTAGCACTTTCGAACAAGCATGAGAATAGCATGAATCAGGACAACAACAGCTCTTGGAAAGATGCTCAGTCTGAACAACCAAAGAATGCCCTGCGAACCACCCAGAGGAAGGTTTCCAAAAACAAGTGTCCCTTTTCGGGAGTTCCTTCTGCAAAGGATAACCGCATTTGGGGGTCTGCATTTGGGCCCCCAATTTTCTTAATGGCCATCAAATCCTGCTAGAATTCCTGTGTGCTTCCACTTATGGCTGCGTAGGGACAGAGCAGTGATTTGTAGCAGGGCGGGTGGTGCACCTTCCTCCTGCTGAGCCTAGCTTGGGTGTTACAGTTGGCGCGTTTTGTCCCCTACCCTACTTGGCTTACTGGGGGAATATAGGGGATCATGGAAAAGAACATGGAAACTACTACATTATTATAGGGTATATATTGGGGTTTAGTGGGGAATAAGGGAATATATAACATAAGAACTAGATAGGGATGATAATCCCGTATTCTCTACTAAGAACCAGCAAGTTGGAGGTTCAGGGTATATGTAGCCCGATTAGGATTGTACTTATAATCCAATTACAACCACAACCTTAAATGGCCCCATATGGTATCATATGGCCAGCTGAAAAAACATATACACCCCATATGGTGTCATGAGATTCTAAAGCAAATGTCAGGCTACGGGGATAGTAATAAAGTCATGATTGGTCAGAACCTCCAAGCAAAAGGCCACGCCTTCTAAGCACAACTGAGATTCACAAGGAAGCTAGGGGACAAAAAAAGGACAAAGGGCTTACTGGGATACCCAGACTACCGATTGGGGTTTGTGCTTTCGATTTTCAAGTCAAGCTGCGCAGTCTTTCGCGTCGGTGCCATTCTCCTGGATGAGCTCTAAGGTTTGGGTTTAGACTTTACTGCGTTGCGGAAAACAGTCAGGGTTCAGGCTTTGGGGGTTCTCGGGACTCTAGAAACACCATGACTACGCGGTGCTAATGTAGACTTACAGGAGGAGTGTACAGGGCTGGATGAAGCTTGGAAGCTACCTAGATGAGGGTTTCTCTTAGTCAGGGTACTTTTGAGGGGTATCATCATATACCGTATTTGGGTCTATATTGGACTCCTCTTTCTTATGGCAACTGCCAGATCATCCAAGAAAAATGGCCTCGTGGAAACCAAGAGCCCTGCGGAGAATCTGGGCCCTGCATTGAGAGCTTCGGGTATATAGGGTTTAGAGGTTTCAGTTCCTCAAGCCCCTGAAATTTAGGCCCTAGGAGAGTCACATGATACTTATAGGGTCCTTGTTGTAGGGTTTGGGTAACTGGAATTCTCAAAGCGCCACCTACCTTATATCCCGAACCCAAGCCTTTCAAGTTTAAACCAACACAGTGCTATCATAGAAGAACTCGTATCATGACATGAACCCAAAGTGGGAGACCTGTACTGTACAATACAAGTTTGAGGGTTCTACTCGAGTACCAATGTTCGTTCGGGATTGTGTGAAATTAAGACACATATTTCGAGAAAGGCTACTGATGCCAACTCAAAGGAGTATAGACTCTTACGCTATACTTGGGACTGCTGACTAGACCGGATTGCTGTGGGGGAACTACGCTACAAAACATACGATATGCATGTTGTATACTGCGGTAACTTAATTTGAATTCCTCAAATCCGTATCTTAACTCTAGATAATTCCAGTTTCCATGTAGTTGTAAACTTGATTTTCCATGATGGCAACCCTAAACCCTAGCTCAGTTAGCCAAGGCTTCGCTAACGAGGAAGATGGGCCGCTGATGGGGCGGAACCCGGGCACGCTCCTTGCATGAGCCAGGAGTCCATATGTTGGGGTTATATTGGGGTTATATTACGGTTATGTTAGGTTATATTGGGGTTATATAGGGATTATATCATATAGGGATAATGGAAAAGAAAATGGAAACTACCATAATATTGGGGTTATATTGGGATAATGGAAAAGAAAATGGAAACTACCATGATATGGGGGGTTATATAGGGGTTTCTAAACCCTTGAAAGTGTGGGGACCGAAGGGCTTGGGGTTTGAAGCTGTTAGGGCGCTGGGGATTTGGCTTAGGATTAACCTTTTTCATGATTCTGAGTTGAAAAGGCTTAGGCTCAAGTCATGATGAACTCCTCTCCCCTGATCTTGAGCTCACTTAAGGTGCCTACATGCTTCAAGAATGCATTTGGGGCTGGTTTCTGTGTGTAGAAGCACCACGAGTATGAAAGCCACCCTCTCTTTGCTAATCTCTGTGCTTTTACAGGGTCTGAAGCAGTTCCCTGGCTACACATTCGCTTGACTTGCAGGAGCGGGCAGCCAGCCCCCGAGCTGCCCCGGATCCAACTAATCATAAATTGATATTAAAACTCGCACGCCCCATTTTGTTAAAAATATCCCATAATGTGTTATAGTATAGAATGCTGTGAATGTACGCGTTGGAGATTGTGTGTGGTTCCATATCAGGGGGAGGGGAACACTGCAGGAGCCTGACTGATTGGCAATTTTCGCCTCTCGACCGCACCCCGTACAAGTTATCAAAGAACGTTGCCCAGAGCCCAATTCCAATTGTGCCCTTACACTATCAATTCCACCCCACCGCCGAATATCAAACATGTCAGTTGATGGGGTCTCGGATAGAGCAGCTTGATTGTTGGGGGGTGGGGTGGGGGGAGAGGTGTTGAAAATTCAGGCAAAGGGGTTGCTGGATGAGAACGATCCGCAATTCGCCACCTATCCACATGTACTTGGGACATCTGAACCTTAATTTCAGCTTGCTTCGGGCTCAGGACCCAACCACACTCAACTCCACAGAAGACCGAAGGCACTCACCTGCGTCCCTGCTAGATCAGGGCTACAGAATGATCATGACGATCCTTTTTCGGAGGGCTTCCGTATGGTTCCCTACGAAGGACTCCATTATAACTTGTAATGTAAACTCACCCTAGGAA
The DNA here is from genome assembly GCA_905231905.1 of Symbiodinium pilosum. NCBI lineage: Eukaryota > Dinophyceae > Suessiales > Symbiodiniaceae > Symbiodinium > Symbiodinium pilosum. The sequence continues at coordinate 73,424 of CAJNIZ010023136.1, forward strand.
CCCAAAACTGTGTAAACCCTAAACCGGAGAAACCCCGAACCCTTTCACCCTATAAACCCTAAACTGTATGACCCCGTAAGCGTATACATCGCGCACACTAAGCCCTGAACACCTAAAGCCCCATCCAACAGCAAGGCAAGTTACTGGTCTGCGAAAGATCACCTGAGCTGTTGGTTCCAAGTCATATCTATATCTTCACTTCACTATCATTCATGGGGTCCCCTGCTACCCCTCCCCCCTAAACCCTAAACCCTAAACCCTAAAACCTAAAACCTAAACCCTAACTACAGGGACTCTAGGAGGGCTACTTAATATTAGGTGGGTCAGGCTTGAGGGTTTAGGGTAGTTGTAGGGGTTCAGCCTTTTTGGGGCTTAGGGTGTGTTGTTGAAGGCAGTTTTTTCTGCCTGAAGTATCCACAAGCAATTTTCATAGAACCATTGTACATACATTCCTTCCATTCTACGAGGACCCTAAGAAGACATGTAATGTAGGTAGAAGGTTGCATAGTCACCAGCCCTGGCCGTTCGCAATCTTAATAGAACTAGAACTATAGCACCAATTTCTCCCCCTAAATCCTAAATCCCTAACCCCTAAACCCTATCAAATTCTTCTGGCCCTTACACTAACCAAACAACCACAAAGCCGTAGGCCTCGAGTTTCTGGGCTACTTACAGGCTTGCGAAGTCTCGAAACTTTTTGAGGTTGGAGTCTGGTTTAGGGTTTAGGGCTTAGCACAAATAACCTCGATATAATCCCAGTTTCCATTTCATTTTCCATTTTCTTTTCCATTTGATTCTCCATTATTAGGGTTTAGGGTTTAGGATTTCACTGCATTTTCCAGAAAGGAAAATGGGATGAAGGTTCCAAGGGTTCAGGGTTTCGGATGGGAAAAATTGGGAGCTACTATTGGGGGGATTAGGGTCTGGGGATTAGGGATAGAATGACGGAGAACCAAATTGAAAAGACAATGCACATCAATATGTAAGGCTTAGAGGTTAGGACTAGAATAATGAAGAACTGAATGAACAAGACAAGAAACATGACATGGAAGCAGGGTTTGTATGCGGCTTTAGTACTCGGAGGGCCATGTGGACATAGCACCAATACTGATAACCATATCAGAACGCTAGTTATCCACACGATTAATCAACCTGCTTTCCAAATCCCAAAAGACCCTCCAAGTGGTGGCAGCGATTGTATGGGGCCCCCAGAAAAAGAGGACCATAATTCTTACCCTAAACCCTAAAGCACAGACCAGACCATGAATGGCCATGGTAGGGGCAGTGAGAACTCTACGGTTCTGGGTTTAGGCTTTATGGTTTAGGGTTTAGGGTGGATCAACACAAAACTCTAAACACTAAACCCCAACCTAAGTTCTGGCAACCGTAAGTAGCACAATTCCATGCAGAAAGGAGCCTATTGCAGCGCCTCTGTGGGCTCATGATTGAGGACCCAATACGAATGACAATGCAGAACGACACAAAGGGTAGGTTTCTGAAGCATTGACTGATTTTGATCCCAACCCTGAACCTTCAAACCTTGAACCCCAAACCCTAAGACCCACAGCTCTGAACCCAGAACCCTAAACCTATACCGTATATTTCCGAGTATTCTACCTCTATATAATTAACCCTTCTCAAAGGAAACCCCAACTTCATCAAGCGGCGGCGGAACCGCGCGTGAGCAATCCACCTGACCTCTCACCTGAGGAAACTGTCTCTCAGCTTTTTCTTGCTGTTGCTTAGTAGGGGGAATGGGCGCGTGAATATAAGTGTTATATACTCTACGGGGTTATATACGGGTTATTATCACTATCTATCAGCTTTTTCTTGTTGGTCGGAGTGTAAAAGAGCATGGAAACTACTACAGGGATAACGGTTGCTTCGTCCTGGATTCAGAACTTAGTGTTTGTAGTCTTGCTTGTGCTTAAAGGGGGCTGGAATGAATATAGAAACTGTTGTAGGAGGGTGCAAGATCAACATAGGGATCCAGTCCCCACTTCTCCCTTAAGCTTCAATACGATCTTCGTATTCAGGGCCGAGTTGAGGGCTTCCGAAGAGCAGCGGCATGGGCAGCATAAAAGAATTATAGAGACTTTACGACTCTTTAAAGATGTCTTTGAGAAACCACCATGGTGGGCCAGACCATCAGCATTCCACCCCAGACTCCCGTAAACCCAAGCCTTAAACCCTAAGCCCTAAGCCCTCAGCCCGAAAGAGTGTCAGGAGGTAGAAGGTTGAGATGAGATGCATCGTTGAGACACAGGGGAGTCTCAACTCGCAGGGCCAGGGGACTTAGAAAGCAACGACAACAATGGGCTAACTGTGGCTGTTCTATGGGTTTAGGGTATGCGGTTTAGGGTTGAGGGTATGCCTTCTCTTATGCCGGTTACAGTAGCTACCTACTCGGTCCTTATTTGGGGTTCCCTGAAGAGGAAAAATTATTTTTGGGGGTTGTCTCACTGCCGGGACGGCATTTTGGGAAACTCCGGATCACTTCGTACATCTCGCCAAGTACGAAACGGGGCAGCCAAGTTTCATCCTTACTATTTGTTTCTTCCAAGCCATAGCCGGCCAGCTGAACGACTAGAGAGAACCGAAGCTCATGTCGTCATCAAAGATGAGGGTTCGCCCATTATCAAAAAATGCTCGTTTCCATTGATGAGGAGGAGCCCCAATCGATCAAGACACAAACATAGCGTAGTCCTAATCAAGGGGAACCCAGAAGAAACCCATAGTTGTTGTAGGAATACTGGCAAACGGAATCCTCGCTTCAAAAACCTTTCACGCCTGCATCTCGACAAGCCGTATCACCCTCGAAGAAAGTCTCCTAATTTAGGGCATTATCTCCCAGATTTATATTTGTCCGAAAATAATGTCCGTCATCCCCATGTATAAACACCAAAATCGCCCCCTCAACCTACTGAAAAAACTCCACCCCAAGCCCTTCGCTCCAATGATTTGACCTGGGCCCTTGAGCTCTGGAATTCTCTCACCGACAAAAACATAGGACCCCCAAAACCCTAGAACCTTCAACCCGAAACCCTTAGACACCTAAACCGTAAACAGCATGTCGTCCAGGGATCCGCTGAAGAGCGTTGCCACGGAGGGCTCGCGTTTCATCCTCCGCAATGATTGGTTTCAGGGTGGAGTCTGAAAACAAGGTGTATATAGATTGTCACTGCAAATGGGGGTTTCCTAAAATTAGGGGTACCTTTATGGGGGTCCCCTTAATAAGGACTGTAGTACTTTGGGGTCTATATTGGGGTCCCCTATTTTGGGAAATTTCCATATATAACCACTTAAAGGTTTGTGTGTGTAATTCTACGCACTATGATACGTAGGGCTACACGCAAGATTCGCAAGATAACCACAGCTCAACGATGGCTTGGTTCACATGCACATACCTTCACGTGCGCCTGATCGCACGCAAGTGCTATAGGATCCTAAACCCGAAACCCTAGACCCTGCACGATACACCCTAGACCTTAAACCTTAAACCCTAGACAAACCCTGACTCGCTCAGCTCCCATGCGCACACAGTGCCTTTTGATGAGTCCTAGAAGAAGCCTTCCTATAAGCACCATTACGATTTTAGGGACTGTCAGCGTATAGATGTCAATCCTATCAAGGCATTTCACTGGATAACGGACGTATTGGGCGCGCTCGTGAACAATGAAATTGCAGCATAATCATCGTCAGCATTATCGCCAGCACCATCATCATCATCATCATCAAACTGTCATGGGCACCATCATCATCACCATCATCAGCAGCATTACCATCATCATCCTTGTCAAGGAGGTCGCCTCCCACAGTCTTGTACTTCTTCTACAGATCCTGCTATTGGCGCTTGCCTTGAGAATTTCTACTGGGTTGCATATTCCAGCTCCTACTCAAGCTGCCGTTGCATCTTTGAAGCCCTCTATGTCAACCTTCTAGGAATGCTCGTGTCAAGGCTTCTATCAATGCGTGTCAAAACTTCATCCCTGTTATCTAACTCTGTCTAGGGCAACCTTATGCTTAGAAAAAGGTCACAACCACAACAAAGTATACAAAGAAAGGCCTTCCTGGTACATAGGTACAGAGATCACCCTGGGTAATCTTCCCCTAAATTTACAGCAGAAGCCAGAACGTTTGAACAAAATACCGCCCTCCAAGCCCAAGACGTAGAAAGAGGGAAAAGTAGCATGACTCCCTTTTTCCATGGTCCTCTACACCCCAGAATTACCTAAACCTCAAAACCATAAACCTAAAGCCTACACCCTAAAGCCCTAATGCTCTTTTCGACTGCTTCTGTGAAAAATAAGCGACCCGGGTGTTGGTTTGCCTATGAGCCATAAACAAAACACTATTGCTTGGGACTATGATCAAATGCAATGTGAGGGGGGCTACGACTGTGAGACATATTGTGTTGAATATGGCTTGACCTCATGGAACATGCAACACAGTTGAGCCAGCTTTTTTCCAAGACTGCGGCGACGGCAATGGTATGGTGACTCAGCAAAACTCACCTGTCGGGCAC
>CAJNIZ010023147.1:0-75642 GCA_905231905.1 Symbiodinium pilosum
ACCTTCCGGCTATCAACCCAAAAACAACCCAACAGCTTTCGTTGTCTTTTTCTCTGTCCATCTCTTTTCTTGTAATACGCCCCCGCCTGTGCTGGATGATCTTCTAGCTGCCGAGCTCCATGCGAAATCATGGAAGCAATGAGCTTCGGGGTCGGGTTGCAATTCAGTTTGTGTCAGGGGTGTATGTCAAAGGCTTGACTTCCTAACTGCACGCTTGGTGAAAATCCAGAATGTATACACCTCATATTGCATCGTCTCCATATCTTGGGCCTTGTGTATATATTGAATGCAGCATCGTCAAAGGTTCACGATGTCGTATCCCGTTGCATGCTGAGGGAACATGGTACTCATGTTAACGTCCCCATCTTCCAACTCCTAACTTATGTATACAACCAAGATCCCATCCTCTCTACGTAAACCGAACACATTTTCAATTCTGGCATTCCACGACATCAAATATTGACTCAGCTTGTTGACAAACTTCACTTGGAAAGGGTTAGACAACAAAGTACCAGGTGGGAAAGGCTTCCCAAGACCAGCTTGGCAAATGCATTCCTGGCCTGCTGAAGAAAAGTGGTTGCAAACACTAGCCGTGACAGCACGTGAGCCAGAGCACCATAACCAGTAGTACCAGTTTCAGTGTAGCTACTGGAGGGGCCTGCAAAGCTGCTTCCTGTCAGCCACAAGCACAATTGAGTGCTCCCGCATGCAAATCGTTAGCCACACTGCAATAACGCCACCCCTTTAGATTTCGTTGGTTCAAGGAGCTTCCGCTTCTTTGAACTTGCTCCCAAAAAGCATCACCCACCCTGGAGTAAGGAAATGTCGGCATACAAAAAAGCCAACAAGCTTTTCTTCAGCAATCGATTCCCCCCGCGTGCGCGGAGCCAGAGGGGTCCCACTCAAGCAGCTCAACGACGTGTGCGGCCTGGCAAAAAGCACGCTGCCAGGCATCATCAAGCCACAAGAGGTGTAGACATACTTGGGCGCCTGCCTCTCATCGGTCGCCGGCACCACAAGTCAGGCACTTTCCTGATGTGACGGCCTGCTGAGCTGGACAGCTTGCCAATACGTGATGGTCGCTTGCCACCGTTGAAGCAAGAAGGTTTGTGCTGCGAGGTGTTCGCTGCATTTCGCTGCAATCTGAACGAGAACACAAGATGTCGCGAAACTCTCTGCTTCACTAAGCATGCGAGCCAATCCAAAAGTAAGTGCAGGAGCCCTGGTTCTATCAGAAGTGTGGCACAGAAGTTGCACGCGTGATACAGTAGCGGCCTGCATGCAAGCAGGCAGGGAGTTCTGCAAAAAGCTTGGGCTCAATGGAAGCAGAAGATACGAGAAACTGCTGCCTGCCAAGCAGCACATCGCAATTGTGAATTCCAGCAGCTTCCAGTGTTGCATGGCACGCTGAAGTCTGTCACACGAGTAAGAGTCAGTGCCTCCCCTTGTTGAAGTGACCTCCAATTTGCATTGAAGCAGCCCTGCGGCACAGACTACCCTTCTGGCAAATGGTACTGGACCAACCACTGTGGTGTGCACGAGAACCCTTGATGTAGCAATGACGAGAAGTTGGACTTCAAAGATGTCGGGGGGCCAGTGAAGACGTGCCTCAGGACCGCCCTCCAGCTCATCTGGCTCGCAATCGTGCGCCTGCTCAGTGATTGTAACAAGAACTTACTTATACGGCTTTCCAAACAACACAGAAACGAACGCCAAAGGCCGGAGATTAGAAGGTGTGCGTGGCAGTCCCTCTAGTCGCTCGAAACCGTGGCGCCCGAAAACATCCCTCTGCAGAGCGACGCGCCGGGCGGAAGGCATCTCTTTGAGGTACCTCTTTCCGGGGAGCGGCAACCGACTGTGCACAACAAAGCCTAACTCAGCCCTCATTTAGGGTTTAGTTAAGCCCGAATTTGATGTTTAGCGGCCTCTCTATGAATGTATCACCTTTTACCCACTAAAATCCCATTTAGCCCCCGCTTTCAGGGGTACTGATCCCAAAGCTTTACCGGCATGGAGCTTTTGAGTTTTACTGCGTTTCTACTCCTCATCAGGGGGCTCCCAAACCGACCCCTCACAAACTGAAATCCCTTGGTACTGTACTGATCCCAAAGCTCTACCCGTTTTACTGCATTTGTACTCCTCAGGGGAGGGACCATAATCCGGCTGCTGCTTCTGCAGCTGTTGTAGCAGTACAGTAGCTACCGCACCACGATTATGATCAGCACATATGCTGCCTGTCCAACGGAATTACCCTTGCTGCCCTTGGACGGAAACAGTCCAGACTCTGGTCTAACCTTCTCTTTCACAGAGCCCGCTGCGCCATTGCAGCGGTGCAGCCGGCAGGTAAGCGGAGCAATGCCAGAAGCCGAAACCATCACACGCGCACAAGTGTTCATGAGGCAAACCTCAAGGCACGCCCTGCCATGGCTAACTCGGTGCCATGATCTAACGTGGTCATCTGTGCCTCTTGCGAAACCTCCAGGTAGGCGCTGGTTTGGGCTTGAGATGGCTTGAGGTCTTGAACCCCTTGTTGAGCTTGTTCTGCCAGCGCTGATACGCTTTGCTTGTTAAGAGGCACTTGGTTTGGTCAGAACCGCTATCTTGCCGAGAACTGCCCACGCGTTTTTCAGCTCCGCTGCGAGGGAACAACGCCGTTCGTCTACTCGCAGGAGTATGTCAACACCAGGAAAGGGCCTGAGGATCGTTGTGAATCAGTTCTAAGATGTTCCAAGTATTTGCATCACTGGTTGGGCAAATGGGAGCCCTTCCCTCATTCTGAGCACCATGATGGCATGTGCTTCAAGGGTGCTAGCTGCCTGTATACACAGCTAATTCGGGGTCCATGATCTCGACAGGAGCTGGGATAGAGAAGCAAAGACGGCCCTCTAGGATTCGGGGTCATGGATGCGAGGTGCTTCCTTTTCCCAGTTCCTGTCACTACACTGGTGGGGGAATCTTGGGAATGCAGTGGCCGCACATAGTGAACAGCCACGGAATAAGTCCGAAGCAAGATATAGAGTCTGGGCAGTATCTTCCGTTTCGAAACATACGACATGCAGCAGAGCTGCATGGAAACACATTATCGAACAACGATTCCCCTGAAGGATGCACGCAGATCCTGTATGCTTTGGGCTATTTCTTCAGGTCTGCTTTTCTGTGCAAAGGAGACGTGTCTTGGCATGGTAGATGCCTCAGGGGATTCGTGGCAAGCACTCGCCTGAAAACAGGAGCTAAGGTTCGTTATCTTTCCAGCATAATGTGCATGCAGTGGCTGGACGGAAGCGGCTAAGACTTCCGAAGTTTGGATAAGGAATACGGGAATGGGGCGCAGTGATTCAAACTGCTAGCTCCAGTCCCCTCTGCTGATTGGCTGCAAAGGCCTCGATGGAATTCAAGTCAGGCCACCTAACATCTCCAGCTTTCATTGGTTCTTCCAGCTACACTATACAAACCTATTTAGAAGATTCTCTGAGGACTTGAATCCCAACTAGTTCAGCGATCGCGTGATATGGAAAGATTCAAAGCTTTCCACGTATCAGAGCCTGTCTCTGCAGAAGACATCCTCGGCCCAGGATACATGCTCGCCTTGAAGAGAGTTGTGGATGGCCGCGGAATCACTTTTTGAAAGATTCGGCTGAAGCCTCAAGATTATTTGAATCTTTGCATGCGCAGCTGAACACAGCAGTTTCAACAAAGAACGTAATTCTTCCAGCAAAGCCTCTTATGCCTCTTCAATGCGAGCAAAATATCAAAGTGCCAGGACATAAGAGGGAAAAGCTATGTGCTTTCGCTAAAGCTAGCTCATGTGCATTAACTGCTATTAAAACAAGCGATGCAATTTTTCAACGCCGTCCCCCAGCGGGGCACCCCGGCAAATGCTTCTTTACCCACCGCCAGGTCAGATTGATTCGTGGCTCCTGCAGTCACGCGCTCGGTGTCCCCAAACATCCCCAAACACTATTCTACTATACTTTCTGGTAGCTGAGGTCGCTGATGTTCGGTGTTGCAAGTGCCACTGCAAGCCATGAAGATTTGAAATTGCATGTGCAGGCTTAGACCTCAGACTCAGACCAGACTCAGACTCCAGAAGACTCAGACTCCAAATCCTCAACGCATCTCAACGCCAGCGTGCCTGTTCCTGATTACCAAAAAACTTATCCTGAACCCCAAAATCTGTGAGCCAGGAGTGAGCCTTGGTTCCTTCACGCGGCACACGGTGCTGAAAGTGCTTCTGGGTCATTCCCTGCATGCAAAGTTACAAAGCTAGGTCTTTTGAGTTTTTGACTTCAATCTCAGGATTCGAAGGGTTGAAGTGAGTCGACCTCCAATCGGCTTTGGGCTTGGACAGCATCGATCCCTGGTCCTTCTACTCCTGAGGACGGGTAGTGCATGCTTCGCAGTTTTGGACTTGGAGCTGAATGTGTCTGAACTCAAGGGTCTTGGGATGCTTCGATCCAAAGCTGTCTTTGTGAACGTCGCTGCGCACTTCTTCTGCACGCATTGGCATTCCAAAATCGAGGTCCTTCAGCCTTTTGGCAGGGTGGGCCTAGTATTCTGAGCTTAAGTCCTACAAAGTAGCCCAGCTCCGCATAGAGTTTATTTACTGTGGCTCGAGGAACCAAGACTCAAGTCAAGAACTCCAAGCCTGAACCTTGAACGAAAAAGTCAGATCCATCCAGCGCAGCACGCAGGTGTAGCTTGATGGACAAAAGGTGGTTGTGGCAAGGGACACTTACCTAGCCCACTGACGTGTAGGGCAATGACAGGAAGATTCATAGACCGTCTCCGACACACAAACCCAGCACCTGCCTCCATGGTCAGTAGATCCCCTGCACGCAGCGTCACCCGGGTGATCTGCGCCTCATCATCCTCCGTCGTGTGTCGCTTTATTCGCTCTGAGATTCAAGGCTTTAATCCAGGTTTATGACCTGCAATCGGTTGGCACATTTCCAGCTGTTCTGACCATCACCGTTGTCTCATTGCGGTTGCTTGCTAATGTTTGACATGTAGAGCCAGCAGTGCGAAGGCTTATCACCATATCGATCTCAGTGTTGCCGGCATCTTGGCGCCAACTAGCAACTGCTGAGCAAAGGCTCGCGCTGCTCTGGAACCACTCACCCTTAAGCAGCAGTCCAAATTCCCGCTCATGGACGACACACCAACTCAGCCAGGTCATTTGTTACATGAAGCTGGGTTGGTCAAGCGTTTAAAGTGAGGCAGCTGGATGCAGCCGATCCAATATTACTGTCCTGTTTTGCTACTTCGTTTGGTGCAAGAACTCGTTTCGCTCGGCCCTCCGATCCTCCGTCAAGGCTCTGACCATGCTGGAATCCAAGACTCGAACGGGCACGGTGTGTCTTTCACCCCTGGGAACCAACCACGATACGTGGCTATCCTGGCTCTATGTTCTCATGTGAACAACACGGAACACGTCAGGTCTCGCTTGGCATCGCATGTCTGTGGAGATGGGCAATGAAGTGAAGGCCTTGGAGTGACTCCTTCCTTCCAATTCATGGAGGCATGCATCCAACTATCCAGTCTTTTCAGGAACGCCCTTTTCATCATGCTCTGACCAATCCCTTCCCCATGCCTCAGGCCAGTTTAGACGGAGTTCGAACTTCCGCGTTGCCCCGAGGGAGAGGGAGATGATCCTCGCAATCAGGGAGGGGGTTTCAGAATTGGCCTAGCCTAGAGTTCAAATTCAGACCCATGCGGAGACAATGTCTCAAACAGGACGAAACACAAATTGCTGTCGGTGTTGGGCATTCTGCTGTCAGAGCAAGCATGCCTAAGAGCTGCACCAAAACTCACGAGAGATGACAAAGTTGAGCTCAGTATGGTTGTTGCAAGGGCGTTGCGTTCTGAGTGAACCAAGCAAGCCGCTGATTTGCCTTTACCGCCATTCCAATCTGACAGCGTGGCCCATGACGGCAGCCAGCCACAGCCCAAAGCTTCCAAAATTATGGCAATCCCTTCCGCCTAATATTCAATCCCCCCCTTACATATCTGATACCAAACACGGGTTCCCCAGAATTCTGAAATCTGCCTACAAGACTACGTTTAAACGGGCCAAGACTAAAGTTAATTATGGCTCGGATCCTCTGAATTAGCGGGGGGTCCCTGGCATGACTCTTAAGGATTAGGGATCTCCTTCATGTGCTAGATGTTCGTTTTTTTGAAGTGTTTTCTTAAAGGATTTTCCGCAAAATCTGAATGTGATCTTAATTCAGGTTTATTGCGAGTCCAAATCGTTTTATTAAATTCGATTCTCATCCGAATTTAGCTTTAAATATTCAAGTTATGTTAATCAGACTCCATTAGATTTCGAGATTAATTGGTCTGATTGCGTTTTTAGTTGATTCTATATCTGTGTTGCTTAGGGTTTAATTAGATCTGAGCTAATCGGGTTTTATTCGATGTCAATTAATTTCAGCAAGATCCTATTAGATATCCCCCCTAATGTTCGGGTCGTACGATACATACCCTACCCTAATATCAAATATGGTTCGGATAAGAGGGGTCGGGTAGTGGGGGGTGCTCGGAGCTGTGCCTGGGACCATTTCCTGTCAAACATGCATGTATGGGGCGTTGGACCACTCTCACATGTGCCACAAAAAAAAGATACTAATGATCGCCAGGATGGCATTAGAGCCAACATAATGTAGCAATCCCTGCGATTATCAATATCATCATGCTCATCGACTTTGCCAGCAGCAGTTGCTTGCATCGAATTGTGGAGAAAACAAAACGCCCAAAACTCAGCAGGCTCTTGCAACAAGCGCAATACTACTGCTGCTGCTACTACTACTAGAGTCTAACGGGCTCGTTTCTGTGACCCACCTCCACTCTCACGGAAATAGACCTGGAAGAGTCCAAGAGTATGTGGGGCGGAGAGTAACGAGAGTAACTCCCCCCAGGGCATATAACCGGGGGGGTACCCCAGTTAAGAGCCCCAAAAGTCATGTTGCGGGGCTCATTTCTTGACCACACCCCGCACTTGCAGAAATAGACCCGGGAGAGTGGGATAATTAAGGAGCAGGGCGGAGAGTGACTTCTCCCCCAGCAGGGCCCAGTATTGAGGGCGGTGTGGTCGGAGTATATTCACTAGGGTGGGGGGGAGGGGGCCCGTTCATGTTGGGGGGAAAGGATTACCGCTGCTGTCCTGCAGTCCCGGAACTTGCCCTGGAAGAGCTTCTCGTCGTCAGCGTGCCAGCCTGCAACACCGTACGCCTCTTCTCATTTGGACAGAACCATGAGTTCTAGTTACGCGTGCAGGAATGCTAACGCTACCAGATTCGATGTTGTCTCGCTCCAGTTTGTGGGAACACCTGCGAGCGCCAACTCCGCGTGAACCAAGCCAAACATTCAGGCCAAAGCTGTAAAGCATGACTCCCGCACCTTTGGAATTGTGAGGCTGAGGCCCTATTCCGAGCCTGGAAACCTCATTGGTCCTTCCTACATTACCCTCCAGGCCCTATCCCAGGACAGCAGTGCTGGCAGTTGCTCAGTGCCGCGCCTACGGTCATACCACCATCCTGTTTGGAGCTGCTGATTTGCGCGTATGACTTGGAGGTACAATAATATCGTATCAGGCTTGGCCAGGATGCCGCTGCTTTGGATATTTGGGACCTACTACTGCAGGCACAGGAGTCGTTTCCTTGTTTGCACCCCAAGCAAAGTCTTTTTTGATTTGGAGAGAAGGATCTCTACCCGGTGGTGCGGGCTGAGCCCCTAGGAACAGATTTGAATCCCGCGAACCATGTCAAGAAGACTAAGTACGCTATCATCTCCCTTTGCGCACGAGGACCGGGCGCCATGTTCCCTCTGAATGGAGCAAGGACTGTGCAACCCCAAGCTGTGCAGAATCCTTCTTGTGAGCTCTTCAAAATGCAAGCCAGCATGGGATGCGATGCTTAGCTGAGCTTCAGGGGCATAAAGAGCCTCGTAGAGGTTCAGGTTGCAGGAGTTGGGCCTTGACTGTGCGCACTGTCAAGACTGCGTGAATGTCATCCTGCCATCGGGGATCAAGGCAATAGCAGTGATTGACGTGTTGATCAACCTCTGGATCCCAAACTTGGGCGCTGGGTCTCCGATGGATCAAACGCCGCTGACACAGCAGGTGCATCAGCAACTGAGCTTCTGGCCAGTTGTTCCTCGCGAGGCCGCAGGGCTTCAGGACCAGTTCCATCAGCTCATTCCTTGTGTCTCTGCAACTGTCTCAGGGTGCCAAAGGTGCCATTCGCAGCAGTAGCCCGGATTTAATCCTTTCAGTGACGGAATTGCAAGCATTGAGCTGGCGGGGGTGTATCAGAAATGCGGGCCCTGTTGGAACACCCATGGGCTACTTGAGATAGGACCTTGCTCGAGTCTGCAAATAACTTTTCCACACATGATCTTTGTCCATCGGCAACTGAGGCAGTTGCATCCAAGCAGGAAACTGCTGAGCTTCAACCTCGATTCCTCCATATCGGTACCTGGAGTTGCAAGGCAGAAGACTCTTGGACTACAACTTTTGCATGCTTCGGCTTCAGTGGCACTGATGCCAGAAGAAAGGCATAGGAGGAGAAAAGGACGTGCAGAATTTTGTGGAGTAACCTGACGCCGCGACCCCGACTCCTTAAGGCTATGCACTATGTTGCTTGGGAGCACTTGCACTCGCAGGCTCCTCTCACCATCCAACAGGTCTTGCGCGGAATTTGACCTTGTCCCGGCTGGATTGCCAAAGGCTCTTCTTTAAAGTGAACACTATATTGTATGAAGTCTCACATAGCAAATCGAATGACATTAAGCTTTATCTCCAGCCATGGAAGAAGCCTTCTGATCCCCAAACTATCCGGGTACCCAGCAACCCATGAACCTTCCCGACCCCAAAGAGCTAAAACCTTTGCGCACAGTGATAGGTGAATCACTAATTCTTCTGTACCTGCGGTTCAAAACAGAACAACCTTTGAAACTGTATATCGTTCGAAAAGATTCGAAAAGAACTCCCTGTTCAAACTTTTTGTGACACTTGCTTGTACATGGAGCTGACTTACATGCTTCTGACATGTTCTGACCCCAGTACATCAAGCATGGGCTCGCAGGCCGCTAAGAAGGCCGGGCAGGACCAACATCACGACCAAACCGGGAAGAAATGGAAAAGGAAGTACTCGCAATGCGTCGATCTTTGCAATGTTGCCGCGGCTTCGACGTTGAACTGAAAAAGCAAGAGCAAGCCAGGCAGGCAATAGCATCTTCTGCAGCGAGGATTTTCACAGAACGGGCATCAGGCAGCCTGGCTATGCCACGCCCACAGCTAGTTCCGAGGGCAAGACCTCTCCCCCACACCTCCCTTCAATCCGTCTCGTTTTGGCTTCAAGATCAATTTATACAACTACAATGACATACAATGAGGACACTTAAGAGCAAAAGCAGCGGTACATAATTGCAGGTTAAAATTTGATTTCCTACGGCCGGCGTTCATGAGCGTTATCAGCAACATGCCATGCTCGGGCGTCTTTCGGGAAGATCTGAGAAGATCATCTGGCCGCTTTTCGCTGAGCACTGCAGCTGATGCCGGCTGAGATTGGCCTTGTAACGCAATGCTTTGGCACTGGCGAGACGAATAAGAATCAAGCAGCCGCGAGACCCCGGTGTTGACTGCTCGGCAGAGCTGTTGGAGGCCTGCTTGCATGCTCCAAGCTCGCCATTCCCAGGACAAGCAAAAAACATTGTGGACCACTTGCCGCTTGCGGCAGCCGCAACTTGCTGTGTTTGGGCACCACGTAGCCTCAGCAAGCTCTTCAGGAGGGGTCACCTAGCTCCACTTGCGCCGACTGTGTGGCCGGGGTTAAAGACTCTGGCTCTCACTTCAGGCATCCTTGCAGGCAACGAAATCCGCGCTTCTTCTGCTTCCAAGCTCTTTCCTGGAGCTTCGTCGAGCATTAGCTGGATACCGCGCCCGTTCCTCGGCCAGGTTGCTGGACCAGCCTCGCCCGAGATCATCCCGCACTCAGAAAATTCAACCCCCCGTCCACCACTTCGCCCAAACCCCCTGCTTCAGCTGGAGCATGTGGTTTGGGTGACTACATGTGGAAGCCATACCCCGTACCCCCCGCCACCCTGCAATCATTTCTTTTCGGTGTTAAGGTACAAGAAATGATTGTCGAAAATGCATGTATTAAACACCCCAACCCCCCTGCAACAACTTCCAGTGCTGGGGTGGTCGCCCGAGCCCTTCTGGTCTTGCGTGTCCGCCCTGCCTTCACACCGTCCAGCCAATGACTGAAGCAATCCTTGTTGAAGGCTTAAATGTAGAGCCTCTGTTGATTCTCGCCATGAATTTGAAGTAGAGCCTGGTCCATCTTGTCAGCAAGCAAGCCTCCTGGCAGCATAGACTCTAATTCTCCACATCTATTAGTCTGCCTTGCGAGCGAGCGGAGGCATATCAGCTGGAAAGCTACTTTTGGCTCCTAGTAGCGTTGAACAAGGAGCTTAGCCTTGTAACAAGTCTGCTAGACTTGGAAAGAGAATGTTTTTAAAGAGATTCGTCGAGGGAGACGCATCCATGAACTGCAGCGGTTGTCTGTGGATTCTGTGGTGACAGGATTTCTCCAGACTAGGCTTGGCCACTAACTGGAGAGGGCAGCGGGAGTGCGCAGTACCTCTCTGGCAAGTGTTGTCCATATGCAAGGGAGAATTTGATTGAGGTTTCTGAAATAGGCTTCGCACGTCTAGGTGGTGCCCTAGAGATTCTTGGAGAGGATGTTTGGCTGAAAATTAACATCCAAAAAGATCTTCCGTCTTACTACCAAAGCACGATTGTTGATGCTCTTAGATTGGCCTTGAACAGCTCGATGCAACAGGCTCTCTTGGCTTGAGAGCGTGCTCGAAAACCTGTCTCAATCTTTTCCTGGGGTCCTGACTGTCAGAGATGATCTCGGTGATGGGTTTAGAGAGCACATACTTTTTAGGAGGAGCACTGCAGGCTTCAAGGTCACCAGGTTGCAAAGGGATTCTGAAAGTATTGCCATTCGCCGGAAGGGTGTCCACAGGCCAGGTGAAACTTCAAAATATCGGCAACCGGAGAATAATGGGACCAGGGGAACAGGAGCCCGCCCAAACAAAGGCCAGACGCGGGTTGGGCAGGAAGTTTCCGTGCTCACAAGGGCCATCGTCTATTCTCTCTCATCCGAGAACTATGATGGCAGGCATAGCAGGCCAAATTCCCAAAATTGTGCGGAGCCCGAACCCAGCCTGAAGACTGGGGGCACGACCTAAGGGCCCTTCTGGCTGCTTCCAGTCCACGGAGTCCTTGCAGAGTTATGTCCAGGCACTCCCCTCAGACAACAACGCGCTTTGTTTTCGTTTCTGCTTCTAACCTCGAGACCTCTATCCAAGGATCCAGTTAGCTAAATGGGTGTTGGGAAGTCTTATTGAGGTGCTGTGCCTGTAATTCATGATAGTTCACACCTACCTTGGAGCATTTCCTTCTTCACAGCAGCTTGTGCACAGAAGCCACGCTTGCGGATCATTCTGCGACAGGTCGAGCACCCGTACAGGTGCACTGGAAGGACAGCAGGAGTATAGTATAACCTTCTGGAGATGCTGTCAGCCCGTGCGCTAGCCGCCATAAATGGAGCTGTTGCGGAGTCCACGGCGTGGCTAGAATCATGCGGCTTTCATGACAATGGGACATACTTCGCATGCGATGTCGGCCCTGCGCTACAATGGCGTCCCGAATCTTCTTGAAGAAGCCGTCGCAAACGTCTTCTGTCAAGAGGCGCGGTATGTACCTCACGGGCTTTGCTCAGGTACTTGCTGAAATCGCACTATGCACACGGTTTTTTCAAGGAACTTGAAAATCTTGAAGCAGCCTCTCTGTTGCAAAGGTTCAGCGTTCAGACTCCGATCTCCAGGCTACTTGGGAGTTTGCAGCTGATTCATATGGAAGGTAGGGCTGACATTCCGGACACTTGTCTCCTGGTACAACCACATGTAGAAGGCTCATCACAAAATGCTTAACTGTGTTTCTAGACAGCATAGCTGAAGCAGTCATCATATCTGCCAGCATTGGCCCAAAATGATTTTCTGCGCACGATACTGTTACCGTGTTACCTGACAGGGCATGACTGACCAGCGCATGAGAAAGCAATTCAGGGTCGAATCTTGGAGCCAGCCAGCGGACCATGAAAGTTGCCTGATTTGTAGTAAACACATTATCATTGTACTGCCGTGTCTTTCCCGACCTCCGTTCCAGGACTGTGACGAACCCTGAAGGCAAACATAATTTGGGACAACAGCGTCGATCCCTACAATGCCCTACTTCCCCAAAATCACATAATGTGCACTGCATCATTCACATGCAGATGGACTTTCTAGTTGAAACTTCAGATGTCTAGACAGGGCAGTCACCCGGCGAAGCTGCGGCGGTTCTCGTCCGACATGGGGTAGCTCCAAAGTTTGCGACTGGGCAGGTGAGCAGCTCGTGCAATTCAGAGTGAGGTGCATTGGCAAGATGAACCTACACACTGGGTCTGGAAGTATCAAAGCCTATAAGCTGCCTCAATCTTCGTCAGCTGGGAACACTGTAGCTGCTGCACCAAAAATTCCACTTGCCCTGCAGGCTATTTCGTGCTGACAGCCAACTGCTTGCTGTCTAAGAGTACCAGTCCCTAGCACCACCGGCACCGCCAATGAAGTAGTGTCAGTATTGAGCGCCAGGTTGGTTGAGACATTAGGGATCTTCGTAGGATGGGCACGCACATTGCCCTCAGCCCTCTTCAACACATGATACAAATTACAAATTAAAAGATTGGGCTAGCTCAAAGCAGGCTGTTGTGCAATTAGAGCGAGGCAGCATCAGCTTGTTTCGAATAGCACCATCCATGCCAGGGAGGCGCCAGATAAACTACAACTTGCAGGTGAGCAACGGGAGCTGATGCCCGGCAACCCTTGTCCCACACTGGGCACACTTTCGTTGTTGGCATGCTTCGTGGCTGGAACTCTCTGTCGTCTGCACACAGCCAGGATGCCTTCCAAAAATCTGTTGAAGCTATGCTGCCGTACGAGTACAGTCGGAAATTATCGGACTGCCATACTCTTGTCCCTCGTTCTGCTCTTCCTTAGCGAGGTGGGGAATCCGAACGCTTTGTTGTTTCTAGGGTGGCAGGAGGGGGTCTGGCTGGTCTGCTGGGTTCCGCAAAAGGCTGGCCGTGCCAGGCCAAAAAAACACGCAAGTTTGGGGCGTGGAATCTGCCCTTAAGACTACCTTTTAACGGGCCAGTGCCTGAAGTGCTCGGATCCTTTGAATTAGGGGAGTTTTTTGAATGTCTTCCGTACAGAACTGTACGTAAGTACGACAACAAATACCCGCTGCAGTCCTTTGGCGCGCGAAAATGGGGGAAAACCCCTTGCGATTGCCGTACCGCTGTGTGCGACGAGCATGCCGAAAGCAGGCAGGCAAGGCGAGGCACTAACTTAAGGCGAACCCCAAAACCAAAAGAGAAGGAAACCTGGGACCTAGAACCGAACCCAAAACCTAAAACACAACAACGGCAACCCGGGGAAACGGCAGCACGTGGCAGTACCGGAAGGGTGGCAACTGGCGACAAGTGCAGGGCGGCAGAAGCTGGCAGGGGATTCAAGTGACAGAGGCTGGCAACAGCAGCAGACCGAAAGGAGTCACTCAGGAGGCGCTCGGTCGAGAAGCAAGCGCTCGGCCCCGTCTGCGTCTGGCAGATGGCGGAGTACGGTACGGGCGTTCTCGCGCTTCAAAGCAACGCTGAAGGCGTGGCGAAGCCCTCAACAACAATGTCGGCGGACTCGCCAGTGCGGCCAGCAAAAAAAAGCCCCCAAGCTGCGCCAGGAGCGCATTGCCACCGGCCCCCACCCGCCGTCGCAGGCTCCAGCAACCGAGGGGAGGAATAATGCGATGTTACTTGGTTTCATTGTGATTTTACATTGCCTTTCATTAGCGTCTACTTAGCTTTTTATTTAGATTCGGGTGTTTCCGGCTAAGCCGTGGTCAAAAAGCATGTTTGGACTGGGGTATGTTTGGGAGGTATGTTTCGATTCCGCAGCACTAGACATTGGGGAATTCACCATGTGGTAGCAAGTTCTGCAGAGAATCCGACCACGTCATACATGCTCCACTTCTGAAACTGAACAAGCCACTCTGTGGTGCACTTCCGGTCTGGCATTCCTCATTCGAGCTTCACCACCGGTCAAGCCACTATCTTGTGCCGTAGGATCCCCAACACGGGAGGCGTGGAGTGGAGCCTCTCCATCAACCCGAACTCACCGCCTATTGAAAAGTCAGCACAATCAGCGGATGCGACCGCCCAAGCTCTTGACGAAAGGGACGATGTGCGGGTATGTATCGGGCTATGTATCGAGGTGCAAGTTCCCGAAAGGCGGAGGTTTTTTTAGCACACTACCGAGGGGGACTTGCCAGGTTAAAGATGGTTAGCTGCCGCGGAGAATGTGTCAAATGTTTGCATTTGCACACCTCCCTTGAATTCAAACGGTGAACATCCGTTTCGGTGCAACAATACTACATCCGGAGATGCCTTCGAGGTTTCGAGTTCATTGCTCTCCCGCTTGATTAGTGAAATGATTGCCAAGAGGATGGTGCTCCCGCTGAGAAGGAATGGAGTCGCTGACAAGTAGTGCTGTTGTGCTGGTCATAAGGCTCCTCACTCTCATAGCTTGTAGCCCTTGCCGCTTCCTGGCCCGGGCACGTTGCATTTTCTCATCATAGAGAACCTTCTAGCGATGCCCCATCTCAACATCGAGGAGCATTCGGTGAAATTCGGTGTTTCTAGGTTGATGGTGGGAAAGGCCTTGGAGGATGGAAGTTTTTGCCAAGTTTGATCTGCTTCTGTCTCCAATGAGTTTCTTGCAGTGTGGGCATGTGCGTCTGGATGGCGGCAAGAGCGTCATCAATATTCTCCTGCACTGCTCGGTGTGGTAGGCCTCCTGCTCGCCATATTCCAAGGCCTGGATGTCGCAGCTAGGGTCCTCTGCGAAGAGGGCCTCGTCCTCTTGCTCCATGCCGCCAGCGACATAGGTGGCTCCCATCTTCGCTTTCCCTTTTCATCCGGCCGTTGCTCTCGAAGAGCCCGAGCCACAGTGTTGGTGCTGAACTCCCGCGGATAGACGCCAGGAGATTGGCCTGCTCCTGTGTCTCCAGTCCGGCCCACTGCACGAGAAGGAATCCTGCAAAGAAATCTGGAATGAAGCTAGCCGAGCTGCGCTCCGATGAAGAAGAAGGTTCGTACTCGTAGCTGCGCCAAGAGTCGCTTGCCCACGCTGATGAACGCCTTTTTTGTGGTCCCCATACCCCCCAACTTTGTGAGGGCCAAGCTTGCCACCACCCATAGTATACACAAGATTCTTCGACAGGGTCTCCTTCTGCACCTCCCGCGTGGCTTGACTGGCTTTTCATAGGGCTTTGGCATGCCTCGCAATCCATGCTGTCATAGTTTCCCCACGTCGCCGGCGGAGGTTGTAGAAGAATTTCATGATATGTCGTGACGATTCCACCAACGTGGGCTTCACCAGGAAATCCTCCAATAACTCCAGTAGCTGATAGGTCTCCCTCGGATGTGACAGCCACTGGGTGTCTTGCGTGGTCCTGGTCCTGATCGCCATCGGCCACCCCGGTCAGCACTTTAGCCAGCGTCTGACTAGGTAGCGCTTGCGGTGCTCGATCATCATGAGGTACTGCAACGCCTCCTCCTTGTAGATGGGCAACAACTCTGCTTCCCCTCCCTACTGCGGGACGCCATCGAATGTGAACTTGATGGCATTCTTCTCCGTCATCTCTGCCGCTGGGCTCGATGACCACTTCAAAGCTTCAAAATCAACACCTGAAGGTCCCTGGATCACAAGGTTCACGCGTTCTCCACTGCATGCGCGCCGTCACTAGCAACCAGGCTAACCGGCTACCACACATATCCACGCATGCTCCCGAAAGGCGGAGGACTCCCTGTTTAGCACACTACCGAGGGGGACATGAAAGATTAAAGGCCGTGGAGGATGTGTCGAGCGCTTGCATTTGCGCGAGGTATGTATCGAGGTATGTGTCAGGGTATGTGTCGGAGGGATCAAACATGCGCCCTTTCATGACTTCCCGACGCGCCATTCTTGGAAACAGCCAGATATCAATTGCAAGTCATGTTTCCTTTGCTGTTGTTGAGGATCGTCTTCAAAATCAGGCTGAGGTTGTTCATCCTCTCCTGCTTCAGCAGGCACGTCGTCTTCATGCCACCCTGGCGATCTCCGTCCCCAACTCCCAAAGTGCGAGGTCCCTAAGGGTTTTCACCGCCAACCTCACTGATCCTGTTCTCCTGGGTTCTCGTGGTCTCGTTTTGCCGGGTTGGTTTTGTTCTCTGTGTCCACTGCTGGTGCGAAGCTAGGCACTTGCTGCTCTGCGGCCTGCTTGTCGTGCTTGCTCTGGGCCTGGTTTCCTTGTTCCCGGTTGCCTTCTTCCTCATTTTGAAGCTCTTGCACAACCAAAGACCAAAGTTCCGGCTCGCGCACATGTAGTCAACAACCTTATACGCACAACAACATTTTTTCCTTGCAGAGACAAAAGCACTTCGGCCCCTACACTCTCCACGCACATGATTGTTCTGGCATCAAAGGTTCATGTGCTGCAAAATGGAAGAGTTGCCGGAAGCCACCGTCCATCCCATACAAACGCAACTTACCATCAGCAGCCCGCAAGCCAACACAACAACCATGAGTCGTAACCCGTCCTAAGTGGAGCTTCTGTAAAACTCCCTGAATCACAGGCAGCCTCCAAGCATCACTGCGCCCTGACATGTCCCAGTGAACTTGGGTCCATTGAGAACGTGCGACCTCTAGCACTTGAATGGCACCAGTGTACTGCTGAACTGCTTTGGCTTGCTTCTCCTCAATAGCTTTAGCTTGCTGGGGCTGAATCTTACTCAGGCGCTGCGAAGGACCAACTGGAGGACCACCATCCTGCACTAACCTCGTCTGACCCATAGTATACCCAAGTGTCTTCGACAAGTTCTCCTCCGTCTCTGCTCTCTGGAGATTCGGGCGCTTCCTCCTCAGCCATCGCATCAGCTGAAACCTCGTGTTGTGATGCCGTACTCGGATCGTGTAATTGGGGCAGCAGGTGGTACGGGTAGAGGTTGGGTTTCCAAACTCCTTCTGCACCTTCCGCCTGGCTTGACTGGCTTCGCATGGGGCTTCGGCATGCCTCGCAATCCATTCTGTCATAATTTCTCCACGTCGCCGGCGGAGGTTGTAGAAAAATTTCATGATATGTCGTGACGATTCCACCAACGTGGGCTTCGCCAGGAAACCCTCCAATAACTCCAGTAGCTGATAGTCCTGATCGCCACCTTGGCCACCCCGGTCAGCACTTTAGCCAGCGTCCGACTAGGTAGCGCTTGCGGTGCTCGATCATCATGAGGTACTGCAACGCCTCCTCCTTGTAGATGGGCAACAACTCTGCTTCCCCTCCCTACTGCGGGACGCCATCGAATGTGAACTTGATGGCATTCTTCTCCGTCATTTCTGCCGCTGGGCTCGATGACCACTTCAAAGCTTCAAAATCAACACCTGAAGGTCCCTGGATCACAAGATTCACGCGTTCTCCACTGCATGCGCGCCGTCACTAGCAACCAGGCTAACCGGCTACCACGCATATCCACGCATGCTCCCGAAAGGCGGGGGACTCCCTTTTTAGCACACTACCGAGGGGGACATGAAAGATTAAAGGCCGTGGAGGATGTGTTGAGTGCTTGCATTTGCGCGAGGTATGTATCGAGGTATGTGTCAGGGTATGTGTCGGAGGGGTCAAACATGCGCCCTTTCATGAATTCCTGACGCGCTATTTTTGGAAACAGCCAGATTTCAATTGATTTTAATCAGGTTCGAACAAGAATTCAATTAGACTTATATAGGTTTTCATTGCTTTGATTACGCTTCTAAATTGATTTTGACCGGTTTTAATTCGAACTCATTGATCTTGTCACGATTGCATTAATTGGATTCAATCGGTTGTGCTTCGACTTAAGCGTTTCTTTATTCGATCTCATCGTTTTTTGATTTCAATAAGACTTCGATGAGATCCTTTCCTATATCCCCCAAATTCCGGTCGCACGATACATACAGCCCCCCGAAATTAAAAACGGCTCGGAGTATATGTATCAAGGAGGGGTGGGGGCGAAGTTTAATATTGGGGGAGATAATTCTTCTTTCAGAAACGGGAGGCTAACTTCGCTAAGGACTAGCCCCCCGCGGCATGTCCAACGGTAATTCATCTGCGCTTAGTTCCACTGGAAGTGGTGCAAAAAGTCCCAGGTTCGCGGCGTGTCTTCGCTGCACTCCTCGCCCAAGAGCTTGAGCTTCGTACGGGATCGAGGCTCCTGTGCTCATTGGACCCTGTAGCTTCGGGGCGCTGTGATCCTGGAAGGCATTGCTGCACCTACAGCCTCTGCACAGGCCCCCAGCAAATTGCCGCCACAATTGAACCACGAGGGTCTGTGTTGGCTTTTGCCCAGAACATTCGTGCACTTCTTCCAAGTCCCTGCGATTCGCTTGCGGCTCATATCTTGTAACCCTGGTTTATCAGCCTTTCAGGTTTTTGGTCTCAAGTTTCTACATGACCTTTGTTACCAACATTCGACAACTGCTCAAGGAGCTTGCAAAGTTCGATAACCCCAGTCGCAACACGCGCAGCTTCCTGCACAGTGCTGTAGGATCCTGATCGTCAGGACCTCAATCTCATTAGAAAATCGGGCGGAATCGGCAAACCTTGAGTGCAAGCACCCCTGGAACATGTTACGTTTCCAAACTTTAGCCGACTGCCTCCCAATGCTCATCGTCAAACTTGTTCGGCGGAGGAGGCTCCTCTTCAAAGGGGAGGGTTGCAATCCCTCAAAACGGTGGGTCAAGTGCGAAGCTGATGATGTGAGCATCTCTGCCCCAACTATCTAGGTGTCCAAGAAACTCCATATCTTGCCCCCAAGCTGACACAGCGACATGCAGACAATCTTGTGCCTCACGCTCTTTCCTCTTCCGGTCCTGCGAACAGTGAAGGACCCTTGACGATAGTACAGGGCGCGTAGGAGCCGTGGAATGGTTGCAAAGGCAGAGGTTTTTGCTTTGGATTCCTACGTGACGGCGACGCGGCCTGTTTTGCGTTTTCTGACTCCTTTACCCTGAAAGTGCTAGAACGTGCTAGACCTATCTGAACTTCACCACATCCACACCTACAGGCGCAGGACAAAGATTTACCGGTATGTCTTGCTGACATCTCACACGCATCAGGTACTGTTGTCATGGCTGTCATCGCGCACCGCCATGTGTGAAGGAGCGCATGCTGGCTGCATGGTCACGCGACAACAACAATTTGGAGCTCCTGGCAGCATGCAATACACTTTCTAAGACTTTGGGGAGTGAGTGACGGTTTCACGCCTGCTGAATTCGTGAGGACAACATGGGCTGCGATGTTGAGACATGAGACGGACGAGGGTCTACATGTCTACATCCGCGAAGATCCCACGCAGCAGTTGGGTATGATGTTTGCTGCACTCTGTGTTTAATACGGGTAAGATCGGAAACCAAAGTTATGTCTCCAAAGCTGTCCTCATCGCTGTCTCTGTCTCGGGTTTCCTGCCACGGCACCGCACTGATCTCTGGGTCGACACGCTGTCTTGAGCAAAGTCTTTGCAACAGTACTTCAATGACAACATGTACTGCGATCATGTTTTGGAAGGCTTTGCACCTGACTGAGCACACGGCTTGGATAAGCTGCATCACCACAAAGAAAAAAATGTTCACAACACAAGCCTGTACGGTCTTGGCTCCTGAAGTAGAGGCCGATCTTGCAGTCTAACGAATGATTTCCCATGCTGGTTGTCAGCTTCCGGCGTGGGTCCCAACACGAAGGTTACATGCTCCTTGCAAGGCATCCTGGAATCATGAAACTCGCACTCCCCTTTGCCACTCCCTTGTGCTTAGGCTAGGTTCAATGTAAAGGCTCCACCATGGAATTCTGCACATTCCGAACACAACCGACAACCGATCCGAATCGATCGCTAGTCACTCACTCCACTCACCTGCACAGACTCTCCGCCATGGCTCTACAAATGACAAGCCGAGCACCCTGGGAGGCGGCGCGTAACCTGGCGGATAGTGAGGATAGCCTGGCCTCAGGAAGAGGTTTCAAGACCAGTGCCTTCTGAAAACGTCGCCAGACGATGCTGCGGAGTGGGAAGGGAATCTCTGATCTGTTCCGTGCGCCAGGCGGTCGTCCAGGATATACTGGCCTTTGCACAGGTCACGCAACTTTCTCGAAGCAAACTGCACATCTGAAATGCGGACTGCATCTCTGATAACTTCGGCAACACAATTCAACCCAGCTTTGGTCCCTGGACTCAGCTCCAGAAGAGGCCAGCAAGCGCAGCTGGACATCAACAGACGCACTCTCTGGCGATGCTGGCTTGAGACAGAATCGGGACGGTGCTCAGACAAGGACCACGTCCAACACACCTGACTTAAAGGTGCGCGGATCAGGAAATCAACCACCGACATGAATAACCTTTACACAAACTTATGTCAACTTCAAAAAGCCGACTGACATGCTGGTCGGAATGCCGACTCATATCTTGATCCTAACGACAGCATGCAATGCTCTCAAATATATTGACGGATAACTTCCCACTCTGCTGAAGCAAGGATCATGACTGGAAAATATCCGGAACCATCTCAGCATATCACAGCAAGGGACGGTGGCCACCACAAAGACTAGGACTTGTGGCACAATACGGCATCACGAATGTGCACAGATTCGGGCAATTGCCAAGCGCGACGCACCCAAGCCCGAATGGACTACACTGGTGCCAGGACATCAACAACGAGCGGCAACGACCGTGGCATGGCCAAGGCCCGTCAAAACATACTGAGCACAAAGGCGACCCTGACAAGGACATGAGAACATGCCTGTGGGCATCTGGCTGGAGACAACTACGGACTTGGACGTCAGCAGCAATGTGAATAGAGAGGGCACTTCAGAGATTATGGCACAACTGTCGACCAGGACATAGACTGGAACAGCACGCCGAATGGCGCACTAGGGAACTGACTGCGACACACTAGACGCAGAACGACAGTCCCACCTTGGGCACCGGCTGCAACATCAACAGGACCCTGATTGGACCAGGAAACCGACTGGGACAGGAATACTGTGGTGGCACAAACACCGCGAGGTAGAGCTGTCTACTTGATTTCGTCGGTATCTTCCTGCCGTCTGGACCTCCAAGAAGACTCAGGAGAACTTGAAGCACCAAATCGTGCAGTGCGTGTGTCATGGCCAGGGCATGACCCGGACCAAACCTAGAACTTCAAACTAAAGCTCCTCGAAATTCAGAGATCGTCATATTGTAAATGACTGACCCGACCAATGAATCTCATCTTTCAGCACTGTCCTGACACATGAATGCAATCTCCACGCGCCCTGAGCTGAAAGCATACTGTAAGGCTTCCGGCACATAGTATCCAGGATAGTGGGGATGCGCTGCATACATCGGATAGTGCCCACTGGGCCTCCCAGCAAGCGCGAAAGCACGGTTTTGCAGCTTTGGCTTCAGCGAAGAAGAATGTAGAGTCTGCAGAGCTTAACACTGTGAGCACAGCAACACAAGGTCGTTGACATAATAATGGTTGAGCAAACTTAATCAAATTCTTCTACGACGCGAGAACGAGAAAGCTTGACGATTTCTTTCATGCTCTTTCTTTGATGAAGACTCTGTTCAGGGTAATCGTCCATAAAAGACAGGCCAAGCCCTTCCCGGGAACAAAGTGGGATAGATGGGCGTATATCACGCTTTGGAAGAAGCCCTTGCTTGAATTCCACCGCCGCCTGCTAAGCTTAGCTTCGTCCTGATGGCGCACACCGGTTGCAAGCAAGCCAGGAAGCTCAAAATCTGAGCTTCGGGCACCGCGTGGGGGGCGTGCATCATTGGATGCATCCCGTGCGCAAAGGAAGCAGGGTAGTGGACTTGAGGGTGCCTCAGTCAGTCTAATCTTTGCAAAGACTCATACGACTCTGGTGAATCCAGCCGGGCGCCCCTGCCCAGGTATGGCATGCACGTGAGGCATAGCCTGGCATCCCACAAGGAGCTCAAAACCATGGTCCTTGTACATGTTTCTGCCTTGCAGCTTTGACGCTGCCAGCATGCGAGGCAGCTGATGTTCCCTGCTTAAGATTTGTACAAACACCTACGCCATGTGTATTCTGCTGTACATGCGCCCTGGACCGGAGCCCTTGGCAAGTCTTTGGCAACTGACAGGTTGGCCTGCACGTGATGTTGGGGTGCTGGATGTCCATTGGACATGTGAGCGCCGTGAGCTCCATGTGCCAGGTGAGCTGAATGGGCCACATGGGCCGTATGTGCCAAATAGGCCGCATGGGCCATGTGAGGCGCATGTGCATGTAGTGAATGCGTCTGTGGCAGGTGCCCATGCCTCAGCATTTGCATCTGCTCTTTGTTGCACGGGCCCGCGAGTAAAGGTCGCAGAATCAGCTCGAACAGAACTTCAGCACAGTACTCAAACCTTTGCTGGAATTGTAAGCTGGCTGCAAGACGCCCGGGGGAGGCTGATGCACCTCCAGCAGCTGACTCATAGAGCAGGTGCGCTGTTGGATGCCAAGGCGACTGGTACTGTAGATTAAGAAGCGGGTGTTGCAAGCACAGGGGTTGAACCCGTTGCAGGAGGCTAAGCTCAAATGTACAGGATGTGACAGACCGATTTTAATCTGTAACGAATAAGATCCCCACGGAGGCTGCTGATCGATCATCGGGCAAGGGCAGGCCTACCTGATTCAAGGTTCCAGATCTGGCTTGGTGATCATGTGTTGGGCTCAGGCTCCTGAACATGGCAGGACTTGGCCAAGCGTTCAGGGCCTCTGATGCATCTTTGGCAAACTTCGCTGGCTCTTGTGAAAATTGTGCAGGTGTTCTTACTTGGCTGGCATGGCTCTGAGGTTTTAGGTGATCGGACTTCTGGACTGACGCGTTCAAAGCTTGGGGATTGTGAAATATCATACATGGCAGGATGGCGTTAGCCCTGCAGCTCGTGGTTGAAGCTGTGATTTGTAATGGACTGGTGGCCATTGCATCATGGGAGTCGGGCTATCACTTTCATGTTGAACGCCCAGAAAATTCATCAACCTTTCCTTCAGCCCGTTGCAGTGAAAGCCGCCCGGGTTGAGGCTTCCAGGATGCGGCTCAGAGTTGTCAGTACGAAGCCTGTATATTCATCCCCTGTTGCCCAAGGGTTCTCTACCAGACAGAAGAGCCCAGTACGCCAGCATTCAACTGTGTATGGCTGATATCTTATATAGCAGGCAGCGTAATGTGCCGCGGAGAGAGCTTCAAACGCCCACAGCAACGGAGGCAGAGCCTCCAAATGCATGTCTTACCCAATTTAGCAACCTCACGTGTAAAGTCCTGTCAAACATCTGTCTCAACTGGGCAGGAGGCTGCCTGTGAGACCGCTGCGGTCAGGACACCTGACCATGGAGGTGGCACAAAAGAATAGAAAACACCTCAGTGGTCTTTGAGGGCAGTGAGTGGACACAGGGAGTCGGAGACAAACTTTGCCAAAACGAAAGGCAGCAAGACTAACCTCCAAGGCCCCACAAAAAAAGAAGCATTTAGAGCATCCAAGATGCTTCGTGCCATCCACAGCCACCAACGATGCACTGAAACACAGGGTGCAGGAAGAGTGGCACGAGCTTTCACATGGACCCTCCTGACATGCCTGCACGATATCACAAAGGCAGCTTGCAAATAAACATAAGTCGAAGGAATGGCCTTGGACGAGGACGCACAAGATTTTCCGAAGGCAGGCGGTTGCGAGGCGCCGAACAGGGAGGTGGGGGAGTGGAGCAGCATACAAGGCTTGAAAAAGCAAGCTAAAACCTACATAAATCTGGTCAAACGCCGCCCTTTTCATATTGCTGACGTGCCCTCTGAATTACTTTTGCTTGGATAGCATATGCTTGGATACAGGCCTTGACATCGTTAACTGTTTAGCTCTTTGAAGGCGCAAGCCTTCTTAGTCATGCAAGAAGCCCAAGAGCTGAGGGGCGCCGGTTGCATTCTGATCCTAGTGCAGCTGAGCATGGAAAGCATCAACATGAATTACACGGCGTCGGTCGCTGGATGCAGTCCTACAGTCGTTCTGAATGTTATCCTTCGCAGATTTTAGGCTCACAGTGCCATGACTGCCCTATTTGGCGGGAGCTTCTTCCACGTTGATAAACTCCACTTGGGCCTTTCGTCACAATCTGTGACAACCTCCATAACATTCAATACGCGGAGCCAAAGACTTGTCAAATCCGATATAGGTCCGAAGTTTTGGGGGTACAATTCCGAAACGGCATCAAGGCAGTGTTTGCAACATACTTTTTAAGCGGCTCTGGGGATGCTGTCAGAAGGATATCCTGGCATACTTGGACCTCAAACCTCCGGAAACCAAATAACTAACATTATCCGCCCGTCTTCATCCCACGCCCAGCCTAAGTAGTCTGATGCGGTCCCTGCCCTCAGAAAGTGCAGGCATGAGTTCAGAGAGCATGGGCGCTCTGGTAGCGAGCTCGGTGTGCTCGCGGGTACAGGTTCCTAAGGTTCGGTTAGGGTGTCAGGACTTCCAGAATTCAAAATGAAATGTCAACCGGACCTGTGGCGGTTTTGCAGATATTGTACGTGTCTACAATCATGCCCGTCTTGCAGACTTTGGTTTAAAGTTTCTGCTGAAAGCTTTGCAGGCCCGTACATGAAAAATGACCTGCAGATGGACGATGATGCTCAGTTGCAAGCTGAATTGAAACTAGTCCCATGAGCCAGGCCCACAGCCACGACCGTACAACAAATATGCCCAGATCCAATTCCTACCCTGCCTATTTCTTCGAAAAAACACATTGCAGGAAAATGCAAAATTGGCCTGAGAGAGCGAACGCGGAATCCTTGACTTTCGATTTCGTGCTTGATGCAAACCAGTTCCTGAATCCCCAACCTCGCAAACTCCAACGGTCAAGTTTAGAACCGGAGGCCCCGCGTGTTGGCAGAGGCTGTCGCCGCGGGCATCCCAGGTGTAGAAGCCTGCCATGTCTTTTGCGCTATGAATTCATGGCTGTCGAACACCCTGCCCTCGGTGGAAGGCCATGAACGGCCAACTCGAATGTCATCCCCATGCCTCTAACCAATGCCTTATCTGACATCGGTGGCAACAACCTGGTGCCTGAGCTGTATCCGAACTTTGAGGCTGTTCAGAAAGAAAGGAATTGGTATGAAGGGGTGCTATAGCCAGCGCCTGGGCTTGGCTCGCAGAAGGCGTCGTCTCAGTCCTATGCAGAGGTCAGTAGAGGTCTTTCTGTAAACATCTGGGCTGTTGCCAACATTCCTGGAACTGACCTTAATTCGGTTTTCCTGGCGTGCCGTCTCATGACGAAGAAGACAAGTAGGCCCCATGATAACATGTAAGGTCTGTTTATATGATCTTCCTGGGTTTTGACCATCGCCCATCTGTTGATCCCCGCCTGACGGACTATGACGACCAGTCAATGTAAGCCATTGATTCAGCCCAAGCGTTCGCTAAGTGGCAACAAGGTGGCGTTGCTCGTCTTCTCGCCAGCTTCATGAAAGACAAATTGCTTCACTTGTGGCAAAATCTGAAGACAATACAGTCCGCAAAAGCAACGTAAACACACTGCTTCCTTGCCCTACCTGCAGCTCCTTCAACTGATTGGGGGCTGCTTATGCTGCGCTCCATGTTACCACAAATGCATCTGTATCGTACCGCATACGCTACGTAGCTACTTGCGGATTTTAAGCCTCTTTTCCAGGGGCTTGGAGGTTATCTGGTATTTGCCACGTCTCTGGCAGCATATGGCAGCCTTGCCGATTGCCATGATCACTTGAGATCATGTTGAAGTTGAAGCATGTGTGTTTTGCGCATTCAAAAATTAAAACGTGCTGAGCTAGAAGGGGGCTCAGCCAGATCTGATTGATTGACGTGACATTGTTTCTGGATACACCCGTTTGGAGCAGTTGCAGCATAATTAAAACACATGAGCTGAGGGCTTGAACACATGTGTACTGGTCTGCGCTAAAGTTTAGCTCCAGAACTTCACATCGCGCTTAAATTTCAAATGCTGAAAACTGTCAAGCGCATGCCTGGAGCTCCACTGGCAATTTTGCCTAGCAAGGCCAATGGCTGCAGATCCTAGATCCGGCCTGGATTGACGATCAGGCGAAGCACGCGGCTCGGATCCTCCACAAGATAACCACAGATCCTTTGGGACGCTGCTGGTCTCTGTGCTGTCCAGACTTCTTCCACGCAAGTCTACATCATGCGGGCAGAAGCAACAGGCACCTCGACATCAGTGAGCAGTCCACTGATGCTCTGGGGTCCGGGGTTTGCGCAGGGGCATAAGCCCATTAGTTAGGCGAATCTCCATGCACCCAGTACATGTACCTAGAAGGAAAGGCTAGCAAAGCTTTTTACCATGACCCGAAGGCCAGGCTCCAACAACTTTGGGCATCGTGCGGCCCGCGCCCTTGCTGAGGGACCTCGTCGCCGCTTCCGCCGACGCCCGGCTGACCGCGATCTGCTTGCCTTAAGTCAATTGGACCGAGATGCCCGCAGCCGAAAGTTTGCCATTATGAGGGTCAAGTGCTTCCGATTCAACATTGCATGAAGAACGCTTTGCTTGTGCGGGAGTTGGAGGCGGCGCAAAGCGTCGCAGATTGCTGACGAGTTCCTGCTTGTTTAGAGTGTTCTAGGCTTGAATGAGACACCCTCCCGTATTTCTGCTGTGTATACTAACTACACCACCATCTGAGACCCAACATGTCAGATGGGCCTCAGTGCGTACAAGCCCAAAAAGAAAATAGCAAAGCACTTTGCAAACGAGAGTTGATGGCTAGGACTTGATTTTCACAAGGTCTTGGGCGAAGCACTCGCAGATGAACCTTGACACACTCTTCAAATGTAAGAAGAGTTCGCTACCTCTGGCGTTCTTCAAAGCAAGCTTAGAAACATGTTTCCTGGGCGGTACTTGGCTATATCTTGCGAAAACTATAAGCTTTGCGTCTGTGATGTGCCTACCTACTCTTTCAGTTGCAGCTCTCTTCAAAAAAACACAACGCTCCGAATGCGCAGACCCGGGAAAGGCCTTGTGTCGTGAGCTGCTCTCCCTTGCCAATTGCCTGGCAGTTCAGAGGATCAGCTTGGGCAAGCCAGCCCTGCAGCGCGAGGCTTCTTAAATCCATGGTATAAAATTGCCAAGGTGTGGCAGCCCAATAAACGTCAGGGGTTGGCTTCACTTTACCCTTCACACGGACATCTCAGGCTCAGGTTTAGGCGTGGCAGGATACATCACGATAATGACACAGGGCACTTGAACATCAATGCCTGAACCTTTGCCATCAAAGTTCCAAGGGGTCCAATGACCAGATGACATGAATGCCATGCTGACAGCGCCAAGGCACGAGGGCACCGACGGGAGGGCTTCCTGTCCGATGGCACTATAATTACCTCCAAAGCAGGCTATCATCCGTACTGCGAAAGCGAAGTCTTGCAGTCTGTTGATGTGGCTTCCAAGAAGCAGGAATCTAAAGTTCCGCATTATGATTAAATCTAATTGCCCAACTTGGCGCTCTTGGTACGCTGCAACTACGTACCTCAAATCTTCATTGAGCTTCTAATCCGGAATTAGGTCGATGGAATCGATACGAATAACAAGTCGAAGTCGAAAACGATTCGATAACGCAGTATTGCCTTGCCTGAGAGATCGACAAAATAGTACAGCGAACACGCAACGAAAACTAATCACGCAGCTTTGTGCGCAAATCTATCCGAAGTGTAGTACTTGCCCCCCCACCTCCCGACCCTAGAATAGGGCTATTGCTATAGGGGGTCCAGATGCCAAAAGGAAACGGACGTCTAATTCAGATCCACTGAAATCCGACTGCGGTGCAAGCAAAATGAATAGAAATCTAAATAAAATCAATGGAAATATCTTTGGAATCCAAATCAATAGAAAGCTAATCTGGGACGTTTAGATCCAGGTCTGGAGACTAGGCCTAGGGCACCAGGACAAAAAAGCGGATGAAAATCCATAAAAACTTGATTGGATTCCTAATAACACCAATGGAACACTACTTAAAATCCGGGCAAATCTGATTGGTTCCATTGGATTCCAATAAAAATCAATGTACATCTAATTCAAATCTGATTGGACTCCAAGGAAAATCAGAACAGTTCTAGTGAAATTCCATTGAAATCTAATTAAAATGTAATCCATGCAGCAGCACCTGTAAGGGGTAGCTTAGGAAGCAATGCTTGGCGCTGAAATTCTTGGACAAAAATAATAAGCAAGTCCTGTTTGAGGGACCCTCTCTGCTATTCAACTGTTGGATGCCATAAGTATTGCGGCCTCTTCAAGCAGGCCTGGCTGGACTGGGAGGTGGTCAGCATTTTCTATTATTCTGGGGGGTTTCTTATTTAAATCACGCAGCAGCACCCGTAAGGGGTAGCTCAGGACGCAATGTTTGGCCCTGAAATTCTTAATAAAGTTTAGTAAGCAAATCCTCGTTGCGGCACCTTCTCTGAAGTCTAGAGTTAGTAGGTCTTTGCTACAACTGAGCGACGTAAGGCACCCCACGCGGGCTGAAGGCACCCCACTGCCCTTAGACGCCCCCGTAGGCAAAAGGCACCCCACGTCGGCAGAAGGCGCCCACGGGCTTCAAATCCCCATCTAGACGCCCTTATCACGTCTTGCTTTGCAACGTTGCCAAATTTAACAAGTTGAGCGCGAGACGCAGGCTGCAACTCTGCAATCATGTTATGTATCCAAATCCGTAGGCTCAATTCCCTATGTAGACGCCCTTAACAGGTCTTGCATTCCAATGTTACCAAAGCGAACAAATTTCGCATGAGACGCAGGCTGCAACTCTAAATCATGGTACGCATCCAAGGCTGTAGACCCAATGCCCCATGTAGACGCCCTTAACAGGTCTTGCATTCCAATGTTACCAAAGCGAACAAATTGTGCATGAGACGCAGGCTGCAGCGCTAAAATCATGGTACGCATCCAAGGCTGTAGACCCAATCCCCCATGTAGACGCCCTTAACAGGTCTTGCATTCCAATGTTACCAAAGCGAACAAATTTTGCATGAGACGCAGGCTGCAAATCTAAAATCACTCTCTGACCCCAAATCTGGCAGAAAAACATTCTTTAATTTCAGGTGGATTTATCAATCACAAGCACAGATTAGTTTGCCTGAATGGATGTCCCTGGATCCGGCTCATGGATTTGCGGGTCCTTGACACCCGCAAGCAGGTCAGGTTGTGACCTTCATGCTGTCCGAGCGTTATGTTTGCGGGAGATTGAGGGCTGGGGTGTGCGCATGCGTGATGTTAAGGACGACGTGGATAGACTAGCCCTCCTGTAACAAATGGCTCCATTTTCAGGCAAAGAGTCTTCTGAAATGAATCCACCAGTGCTGCTGAGGTTCTTCGGTGGCTGCCACGGCAACCCCTGCCAAGCACGGCAGAGGACCACTTTCAACACATGTTTCAAAACCCTTGTGCAAAGCTGCCAAGCCAGGCAGTCGCAGGAGTCTCATGGCAACCAAGGTTGTCCTTCTGATCGGAAAGAGCTGCCACCATCTCCAAAACCGCTCGGATAGGGTTTGCTATGGAGAGCTGATGCAACGTTGTTGCAGCGGCTCAGTGTTTGAAATCTTCTGTTTGTATATGCCTGTATAGAAAGGACATGAGATTCAACAGCTTCCGGAATTTGGGAGCTTGGTGCCTATCACTTCCTCCTGATCGAAAGACATGCGCAATGATTAGCACTGAGACTTTGGGGCCCGAAAGCCGGAATTCTCGTGAAAGACGGAAGTCCACTACGCAAGACCAAGCCGCACCTCCTGAAACCTACCATAAGCCAAGAAGCCAATAACACTCTCACCCCAAGCTTTGCGCAAATCTTTGCGGACATCACTCCACGTGAGCTCGGGCCAAAATTCTTATTCCCAGAAGAAGCCGCATCTTAGTTGAAATCCCCTATCGGTAAATTTGTTAGGGGTATCGGTGTTGGGTTTCCCCTATCGGTAAGCAGGGTTTGCGTGAAATTATAAACCATGGCCGCCCGAAGACTAGTTCCTTTCATGGAGATTAACGGTTGTGGCTCACGTCCCTCTACCCAAATACCTCTGAAAAGTCAATGCCCCAAACAAACACACACCGGCATGTCAGAACCCCCCTCGACGACTGTGCATGCGAAAAGTTCGACTTTTGGTAGGAAGTCTGTTGCCGACGACGAGCTGCTGTTCAAAACTGTAACCAAGATGATCTCCCTAAAGCATGCGCTGCGCGGGCATGTTTTATTGAACCATGTTGAATAAGACATGTCTGCTGAGCACAGGCAACGCGCAATTTCTGCTGTCGGCGAACAAAACAGCTATCGAGTATTATCGAGTGCACAAGTGAAGGTCTTTTTTTTTGGAACCATGCACAACGAGGATCCTGAATGCAAAAAGTCGACATAGAATAATGCATGTGCACAGATTGGCGTCCCGGGATCGTCCCAGTCTGCATCACGGAGTATCCACAGCTGTTTTCGTTGGCAACAGAACTGCTGCTTTCCCATCATACCAGGCTTCCTGAAGCAGATCAGGTGTCACACGCACAGCCCTCCCGCGGGAGCGCAAGAGTGTCTAAGAGAAAGGCCTTTGATAGCAATAGCGGGAACATGAGAACCGGAGAAGGAAAGAGATAGAAAGAGAGAGAGAGAGAGAGAGCGAGACAGCGACAAAGAGAAAGGGGGGTAACCTGACAAGGATGCCCAAACCACGGCCAAGCCTGAGGGCACAAAAATACGACCGCCCGACAAAGCCGACACCGGTCACATCGCAAGAAACCCGCTTGCGATGGGTCCTATAAGAAACCCATTAAACCACAACACCACAACCAGGCTTTGAGGCAGGAGCCGAATGGGGAGAGGAGCTGGACGAGGTCGTGGTAGACCGTACTAAATTTAGGCGGAAACCCTGCAAGGACCTTTAGCCTGCTTTTGAACCCCAAACCCAAAAATCAACACGAACAAAAAAAACACCACGAAGCTGACAACTACACCCACCACCCCACCCCCGTTGAAACAAGCCCCGTAAATGAGGATTAAACCACAACCAAGCTTCCAACATGAAGTCAGGACAGTTGGCTGCACCGATGTACATATCGCTGCCTCAATCTCTTCAATGCGGCGCACGAGTTCTTAGTGGCTGAACAACCTGAGACTTGGCTAGCAAGCCTTGTGCAGCGCTGCGGGCCTGTGTAGTGCTGATGTTACCTTGACCACCCGGTCTAGATTTCTCGAGCGCTTGCTATCGGAGCATGTAACGGCTGTGGGCCTTCAACTACTGGTCCAATGTTGCGTCGGGCAACGATCCTGGCCCGCGGCACAAGCGGGCACGCAGGCTCTCCCTTCCGGGAGTCACACTGGCATGTCAGAACTCCCTCGACGATTGTGCATAATCAAAGTTCAACTCTTGGAAGGAAATCCGTTGCCAAAGACGAGCTGCTGTTCAAAACAGTAACCAAGATGATTTGAAAAAGATTGCCCTAAAGCATCATGCACTGCGCGGGCATGTTTTTTTGAACTATGTTGAATAAGACATGTCTGCTGAGTAATCACTGCTGTCGGCGAACAACATAGCTATCCAGTGTTATCGAGTACACAAGTGAAGGCCTTTTTTGGAGCAATCGAGGATCCTGAGTGCCAAAAGTCGACATAGAATAATGCACGTGCACAGATTGGCGTCCCGGGATCGTCCCATCTGCATCAGGGAGTATCCACAGCTGTCTTCGTTGGCAGCAGGACTGTGGACTCCCTGCTGCCCCCTGCTTCTCATCACACCAAGTTCCCTGAAAAGGATCAGGTGTCACACGCACACACACACACATTTTCTTGCGGGGAGATCGGGCGGTGGCGAGAGGGACAGCATGAGACACGTTCCACCATCTTGTTAGTTACTGGATTGTGTGGCGCAAGCGTGCAAGACATACCACAGACCAGCAAGTGAGATATTGTCTGCACACATCAGGGTCAGAACTCCAGCAGACCACAGGATCTAGTCCAATCTATAGTCTACTTTAGCAGCCACTTTAGACCTGAAGCCGTGACCGGAGCATCTGATCAGATTGGTCAGGACTGTCAGTCCTTCCTACTCGAAGGGATTGTGGAGTTTTTGCAGATGGCCTCAACCAATTCAGAAACGGGGCGTTCCTAAGCTTACATTGACATGGACTTTTCCTGGACTGCAAGTCGATGAAATCAAGGCCGCAGCATACGCAGATGAGTTACTGTTTTTTCAACTTCACCAGACGCCATGGAGCGCTGTGTTCGTCAACATGCTCCGATGCCTATCGTGCATGCAGAACGTAGCAGAGGAAGTGCGGCAGAGTCTGGTGCGCGAGTTCTGCTACCAAAAACCATGAAGCACTCAATGTCCGAATTGCCTTAATTACTTCCCGGTTTGTCACACAACAAACCCAACCTCCTCCGCTCGCGACGCTGGACCAGACCAGTGGATCGGTGGAGCCTTCATAACTGAGATGACACAAGGTAGCAGAGGTCAGAAGCTGTGTCATTTGAAAAACCTGTTGCATGACTTGATACATGACTGCAGCAGGACCTGCGTTGTCTGGATGGGCAGCTGCAGCCATGCGAGTGGCCCTGAAGCTACAACCAGAAGCTTGGACCTGCCTATCAAATTGTCCAGGAACTTTCTGCTTTCAGGGACCCTTCTGAGATGGCTCGGCTCCGCGTGCAAGATCGTGTCAGAAGCAAGCTTCAAGCATCAAACGACCACAGCACCAATTGCTTCCAGGCATTATCTGCGGGGGGTATGCTCTTTAAAACGTTACCCGGCCGCGCCTCGCGTGGCGGCTTCCAGGGCGCGTCCGCCTGAGTTGATCAAGACTGGCGATCTGTGTCGAGTCTTTGCCAAGAATGCCAGGTGTCTAAATGGGCTGCCCACTGGCAGACCGGCACAGAATCTAGCTTCATGCGACAACCTAGACTCCCAGACGAAGGCCCAAGCCTGACTTGACAAGCGAGTTGGCAACCGCTTTTTTGCACACCCGCAGCTCATGAATCCAGCCTCGCCTTTGGCGTTGAATCGGGATTTTGCAGTCTGACAGCAGTGCGGTCACCCAACAGCAACTCCAAAAGTTGCCATGGAAGGCCTTGCCAGGAGTCCAAGGAAAAGCAGCTGAATGCTCACATTGCGAGCTCGGGATGCCCTGAAGATCCTTGAAGTATTCTTCTTTACGGTTCGGGCTTGTAAGTCTGTACTTTCAATGCGTCAGCCTCCTTGTGACCTGGGAGTCATGAAGTTTGCTTCTCACAGCGTGCATCATGGCAAATGAGAGCTGGAACTACAGAGCAGTCTGAGTGCCCCTTCATCACAAGGCTGAGCGCAATCCTGGCATATCCTACAGGCCTTAGGTTTGAAAGCCGAGGCCAAGAACTGAGGCCCACAAACATACAACAGATTACAACAGTGCGAAAATTGAAATTGAGAGTCTAGAGAACGGAGGGCGTTCTGATGAAGTCGGTTGGGGTATGGTATCAGCTACTATAGAACAACTACGAGCATCAGGGCGTATGAGGAATGTGCAAGGATCCAGCATTACAGAGTAGATATAACGCACAGAAAGTCCTCAGCCCCACATCATGTAACAACGCAGCGCAACATCTGCGCTAATCTTACGCCTTTGCCCCAGAGTGCAGATTAACCGATGAGCTGTGACAAACCAGGCAGGCTGCACGCATTTACATCCACATCAAGGCGTCAGAGAATTGCGCACACCTGGCTGCCCGTGGTATTGGCAGTCTTCCTGGGCTGGAGAAAATGGTTCTTCTGTTTCTCTTGAGAGGGCCTTAGATTTCCTTGCATTTCTCGTCCTAAAGCAGTGGACATCAGAGCATGCATCATGAACTCCATGGACTGCAGTACTCACACTCGACCGCTGGCTTCCAGAAGGTTCTTCAGCCCGCTCCGCGGCGCTCCGCGGAGCATGCGAGAATCTGCGAGAATTGAGAATGCTTGGAGAACTGAAAAGGATGTTTGTTCAGTGTGCACGGGTCACTCCATAGTAAAATGTTCTACAGTGTCCACAGCGTGCCGTCAATGCGATTGCAGAATACCTGCAACGGTTTTGACTCACTCCTATTTGAGAGCACCGATGGACCAGCTTTTTGGCGTGCCTACTTCAGCATACGTTTTGCCGCATCACGCTTCTATCTGTCAAGACTTGCTATACTGAGTCTAACAAAGCTGCCGCACCGCACTGCGGAGTTAAAGCGTACCACGTCGTCACATCTCATCTTTAAAGCATGACTTGGAATCTCATTGTAGTGACGCTGTTACTGTAGTGGCGCTAATGGTGGAAGGTCATTGGGACGTAGGAAGTTACATGCCAATGCTTGCTCAGTTGTGTTATTTCACCGTCAACACTGTTCCATTCCTGCATCTGGCTTCATACAGCCATGTCTGCCGGCTGCGGCCGAGACGCTTCTCATCCCATCCATCGAACTTGTTGGAAACTGGTCCGAGCATGGCTTTAAGTAACCAGTCGCCACGGGTGAAGGCCGTACGTTTCTTGGCATTCACTAAAACCTCTTGCTTTTCGCCTCAGAGATTTTGGGCTTGGTGATCTGAACACTGCTATCAACGGCTGCCATGCTTTGCGATCTCCGGAGAAAAAGAGCGATCCAAGCAACTGTAGTAGTCATCCGTGACATCCACGGCTTCGAACTTCTTGTCAATAACGTTCAGATATCCAACTGCATCCTTCGAGGCAAAATGCTCTGGACTCAAACTGGCGGTGTCGGCCATGAACCACTCGAAAGCTTAGAGGCATGAATCA
This sequence comes from Symbiodinium pilosum, assembly GCA_905231905.1. Taxonomy (NCBI): domain Eukaryota; class Dinophyceae; order Suessiales; family Symbiodiniaceae; genus Symbiodinium; species Symbiodinium pilosum. Next base: position 34,976 of record CAJNIZ010023147.1, read on the forward strand.
CCAATCTTATCTGAAGCAAGCCGTTCAGCTCAATGTGCCTCTTTTCCAGGCGCTCATCCTGAAGCTTGTGATAGTCTTGTGGGCCATACTGTAAGACGACACGAGCAAATGGCTGCAGCAAGCCGGAACTCTGAAGTCACTCCCCCCAGAACTCACCAACCTGTAGACATTCGTAAACACTCACCGCAGCCGCCGTCGCCTCGTCATCCGTGCAGGCCATGATTTGCACCTTGAATGTGCCATTGGTGCCTGCAGTTTCCATACATTGTTTGTGGTCAGTTTGCCAAGGGTGTGACTTCGGTATACGGCTATGTAGCCAGGCTGTAGCCGTTCATTATACACCCTGGAGCTGACGACTCGTAGGCTTGACACGCGTTGAAGCACCTCTACGAGTCGGGTCACGTCCCGCTGAATCAGTACGGTGACTCTGTGTCAACCTCCTTTGTCGGAACCTTGGGTTAAGGGCCTTGTGATCCTTGACATGTCCCGTTCTAGCCTTTTGCTCGGGTAAGGTTGAAGGCGAAGCGCAGTCCCAGGCCCACCCAACATCAAACTCGGGGCTTGCCATGAAGCTCAAGCCCCTTTCAATCCCAGAGATCAGCATCCTGTTCATGCTCAACAGGCCATTATGCCCGGGCACTTTTCTTGGTAATCAGCTTCGTCAGTTCTGCCTCGAACAGCTTTGATCCGCCATTGGGCTCCCCATCTGTGAAAATCATCAGCAAGATGGGGCGCTCTCCTGAAACAGGTGGCATTGTAGCCGCCAACGCTCATGCTTGCAGTTTTTGTGTGACACTAGTATCAGGACCGGAAAAAATTGTCATGACCTACCCGGCAAAACCAAACTGATGATTACCATTGCAACAACTGCCGCTAATGCATGATAGTTGGACTGGCTTCGGTTGCAAGCTCCGGTGGCTCTAACGATGAAGGACATATCGCCGTCAAATCTCGAGCGATGCGACGGGGACAAGCATGCCCACTGACAACGCCGAAAACGGACAACCCCCATGCCATCAGCGACAGCCGCGCCGCCATCACTACTAATGGCATCAGCTCTAACACTAACAGCAACCCGGATGCCGCCACTATTGCCAGCAAACACAAGAGAAACAACCAGAAACCACAACGACAAGAGAGGCAGCCATGGGAAGAATAGAAAGGGTAGGGGGGTTCGGTGTGCATCCACTTTCCCGTTCAGTGCACATCTTTGGGGAGTTGCCCGTCCATCGCGGGTCGATTCTTGAGAACTTGCAGCCATCGAGATGTTGACTTGAACTCATCTTTGGTGCTTCCAGCCCCATTTTAGGATGTAGGGCTCCGCCCCTTTCAGGTTTGAGGGGTTTAGGGCTGCTACCCCTTTTCATAGCTTAGACCTTGAGGGCTCTTGCCTTAAAGTTTTTTGTGTTGTGGAGGTTTTGTTGGTTTTGAGGGTTGAGTGCTTCCACGGGTATACAGGCTGTTTTGGGCCGAGGGATTTTGGGGCTGGTGGCTTGCGATCCCCCTTTCAGGGTTTAGGCCGAACCTGAAGAACTAGGCGTAAGATACCGGTTTTCAAAACTCAAGCGCCCCTGTAGGGGCCCCTCTCAATTGGATTTCTACCATATCTGGGGCCCATATTGGTGCCACATGGTGCCAGTCTTGCTCTGGAACCCCCCAGAATTTGACCCCAAAATCTCGACCGAGTACGCGACGCAACGCCTACCAGTAGTGGGGTGCACAGTCGAAAAAAGGTGAGGGCGCACACTCGATAGCAAAGCGGGTCACCCGACCCTGCCCGTATTTTCAAAAGCGCATGAAGAAGAAGCTGAACCCGAATCACAACCACAACATCAACCAGTAACCAGAACCATGACGGCAGCAACTGCAGCAGTCACAACAAAAACGCCACATGAAGAGGTAGAGAGGGAAGTTGCAGAAGAGAACGTACAGCAAAGACAGGACGAACGATGAACATTAAGAAGACAAAGAACACCTAGCGCCTAACATTCGAAGGAACCAGCAGCGGTTGCAAGTCAGAAATGTATAAACACAGTTCTGAGAATGGCTCGGTCTACAGAACTGTCAAGACTGTTCCAGTTCAAAAAATCATTCAAGTCCATGCAGCTATACGCAGCTCCGTATATGCGCACCGCCTGAAGCAAAATCGTGTCTTCTAGAAGCAGCCCATCCATTTGGCTTTCAAAGAGGCTGCCCACGTGAAGTGAAGGCACAAATTTGCCAAAATCAATCCTTGTTCTTCATGTGGTACAACACCCTGAAACAAGCCTCGGCTTAAGGTTGACGGATCTTTGCCCAAGTGCAGAAAGCAAGGGCCGGACTACAATCTGATCTGCACTGCCCATGGCAAGAGGCCCCATCAGGATTGGCACAGCAAAAATTCGCGGGTTGGGTTGCCCTTCTGTGGAAGAACAATGAAAAAGAGTGCAAGCGCAATGCACTTGTTTCTGCTCGGCCGACATTCCTCGGTCTGCGGCTGCGTTGGGAACGCTCTGCCCCTCCCACAAGCCCAAAACAGGCTGTTGGAACAGCGCTTTGCATTGACAGATTCCTAAGCAAGAAGTCTCACACCATGCTGCTATGTCCAGTGGTTCCCTCATTTCAATCAGAAACCAGAACCATCAAACCTGAACCTCATACATCCTGACGTCATCAACCAGCAAACCTTTTGTATAAGCACCAACAGCGCAATCAACAGTCAGCACGATCCAAAACCCAACCCTGGCCCTTCTCCTGCAACCTTCGCAGCCACCAACCTCAGAGTTTCTGTGAGCGGCGTGGTGCCTGCGGCTTTGTCTGCGAAAGCTGCAGTGAGCCGGGGGTCCGCAGAACCTTTGGCGGGCATGCGGTGCGTTTCTGATTTGAACCAACCTATCAGATGATGATAACACAAAAATCCTGCATTGGGAGAAAAGCTACGTGAGATTACGTGAGCATTCTCCTGGGTTGAACAGGCAGTTGCTTGAAAGACATGCAGGCAGGCCGAAAATTAGCCAACGACTGCTGCATTTGATGCCTAGATAATGAGGATTTGGACATGTCGCCTGCCTTCAAGTCGCTGGGATGCGAGGCTGATGCTAGCTGGTCTTTATTCTGAAGTGCTTTGGTGATGCTTTTGACACAGGATCTTCTAATGCTGCAGCCCCAGCTGAAAAGCATTGCACATGCAATCCACAACCCCAGAGTCTGAAACGTCACAGGCCTTGGACACCCTCCAGTTCCCCGCGATTCAAGAAGAAGATGTCCTTGGAAGGCGCTGCGCGAAATTAAAGGGCTCCAGAGGTCGAGTTTAAGCGGCGCAATTTGCAGAGATTGCATCCTATGGCGCGAAACTCACTGATGGGATCTCATCGGGTCACAGCTCAACGTTTGCTGCGGTATATTCTGATGCGCGCTTCCTGGAGCAACAACTGCCCTGGAGTCGAAGAAAATTCCACAGCTCCACGGATGAGAGGCGAATCAAGCGCCTCACTTGGGAACAAAGAAGAAGGGGGCGAGTCAGTAACAGGAAGGGGGCGGGTTGATACTGAACCCCGAACCCTAAATCCTAAACCGTGGCCCTAAAGCCTAAGCTCTAAACCGCTGACTCGCCGCTGTCCGTTCCTGACTCAGGCTCAAATGTTCCGTGTCCGATTCGGGGCCATTGCGGCTGACTCGGCCAACTTCCACAGCTCCACAGCCCAATCTGGGTTGAAGCCTCAACGCCTCCGTCTGAGCACAGCCAGCCTACTTCAGTCAATGGTCCACGTTGTCACAACCGAAACGAACGATAACGAACGGCTTCAATACCTTCTCAAGCTGCCAATCGGGCCCATGTTGGTTGCGGGTCGTCTGGTGATTCTCCGAAGATGCAAGTAAGCTGCCCCATAGCGCAATGGCTCCTGCGGACTTTCCCCGCAAGGAAAACTCGCTGAGCGCTCAATTCAGAGGTATGACATGTCATTCCTTCATTGACTACTTCAGTAACTAGCAACTAGCATCTCTGACCAAAGCTGCTAACTCACAACGATTGCTGGCAGCGATGGCCCAGACCCGTGACGCTGGAGTTGCCAAAATCTGCAGCCGGTGGGTGCCTCCTCAAACCGTAGCAGGGTCCTGCTTTCCAAGTCCGTTACGTTAACGGGCAGTTTGCATGGTCAATGTACACAGCCAGACCTGGCACTACTGAAGCAGATGAGATTGACACTCGCCTGGAAAGCAACACATGGGCCGGACAGAATACCGAAGCCCGAATGCCGACACGACTGGCTCAAGGATTTAGGGGAGACACTCACTGCCTGCTTGATGCTGAGCATCCTTCAGCAGAAACCAACGCGCGTGCAGTGTGACTGTGTGAGCAAAAGACGCCATCAGAGCTGCGTGAATTCAGAAACACCAGAAGGCAGTAGCGTTCATTGTGCAGGATGCCGAGAATGGGAGACATAACTGCGTCTTAGGTGGAGAGCTGGACCGGCTGAGCTCTGAGCCTGGGGTTTCCTGGAGAGCTTTCTTCCCGCAAGATGTCAGGACAGTGTGAAAAACGCAAGGCAACCTTTCTACGGAAAGGCAATACATCGGCCCTGAAATATCGATGAGAGAGAGCACGCCAGCTCAAATCCGAAAGCACGTTTAAGGGTGTTCCGTTTGCGGACTGCTCTTTTCGGCTCAACCGCATTACCTCAGACGTGAAAATGGCCACTAGCGGGATTGTCAGCCTGGTCTCGAAATCCCAGGTGCCAAGCTGAGAGCATGCAAGGGGCCTCCGCCGGGCCCCGATCTCTCAACCCAATTTGTCTCCGGGGCGTCAAGCTCTGTTTGTGGGTTGCCTCAAACGCGCACATCGCTTTTAACTATAGCAGAAACCCAAGGCGGAAACTGCTCAGGGTTGAGAAACAAGGAAAGAATTGGTTGCAGGGATTTGCTTCCGACTCCGAGTGCCCTAACATGCGAACTTCAGAGAATGTGCTGATGCCTTATTCAACGGCACACGCTTGCTGCCCTTCCAGACTTTTAACAAGGTTGCAAATTAATGCTGGCCTAGCGTCTAAGCCCGACTTGTCAAAGCAGCAGGCCAGGTCAATCAGCAGATGCACAGTGTGCTTGAGCTCCTCCCAACCTTATTAACCGAAATACTTTCACGTTTTGAAGCCTGGCCTTCATCCAGATCCGTCTGCAAACATGCGGCCAAACTTATTCTCCAAGCCTGGTACTTCCCATAGTGCTCCACTCTCCCTACAACTGTGCAACAAATAGACCAGGCCACGGGAGACTTTCTCTTCAAGGAGGGACCGCTGACCAGCCGGCAACGCAGACATGTTCATGCCTTGGGCTTGCAAACGATGAGCTCTACAGTGCTACGCGTGAAGCATCGTGAAGATTCTGACTGTGAACAACTGCAAAAACCTGCATGGCGGGAGCACCAGACTGAAGTTCGTGGCGGGAGACAAGCCCTAGGATAGCATTGCTTCGGCCAAAGCCCAATCTGACTGAATAAGTGGCGCAAGGCTTCAGTCAACTTCACGCAGGTACCATTCAGTATGTGTGGATTTATGCTAGTCCCACACTATTTGCCACGCTCCTCAATCATCCTAGCACTCGCTTACCTTTGAATTCTGGCTCAGCAGCAAACCTGAGATCAAACGGTACTGAACTTATGTTATGATTTCAGGGTTTGGAGTGCGACCAAGATACTGCCAGAGTCGTCCAGGATGAGAATGATTTCGTAGTCTTCCAGGACCTGTGCTATGATATGCTATAATCAAATGAGAAAATGTCCCTTAAGTCATTGGAAAAGCATTAAGCAAAAACTACTTCTTGGAGCCGCAGCAGCAACCAAGTCGTTCCTGAGTTGCCAGGCACGAAAAGAGCTGCTACACAATGGATCCACTCGCCGGAATTACTTGCGTTTGGCATGGGCAATCCCCGGTCATACCCTGTGGCTGCCCTGTCTTTGGAGCTTGTTCATGGATCTGCCCAATGCCATGACCATCCAACTTGCGTTTCCAACAAACTCTACACGCAACTGCTAACCCCGCCAAAAATGGTTTTTCCGCCGTGCAGAACAGATCCCGCTTACGTGCCAAACATTTGCGGACAAGGGAAGCAAGTCCGCCGACCTTTTGGGGGCGTGTTGGATGGTCTCAGGAGTGAAGTGCCCTTTTCTTTTCTCCCTTAACGGGGGGGTTGGAGGGGTATCAGGCTGCATTTTCCAGGGTCCCCCCATCCGGAGCCGTAAGGCCCCAAGGAGATTTCACACAAACCGTGAAAAACACTTGAACTTTTCAGGCTTGGCGACAGGCAGTGCACCTTAGCAACAATCGCACACACACCAAACAGCAAACGCCCAAGGTCCTGCGGAGTCCCGGCAGCCTGGGTGCAACCTCTCTCGTTTGTGCCGGTGGCAGAGCGAAAATATTTCGAACACAACGCAAAGTCCTTGATTTGATCGCGGTGCCGCTGCTGCAATATCAGCGGCTCTGGCGTGAAACTGCTTCCCGTCTGTTTTAGTTGTTTTTTGGTACGACTTTCCCTCTCGCCTACGTCTGGTCTTAGCGTGGAGAGCCTGACTGCCGCTGGGGTCCGCAGCTTGAGCCAGAGGCTTCTAAAGATACAGCCGGCGATTTCTATAGCAGCAAAAAACTTCCCTGATGAGGTCGAGGTGGCGACAACTTACTTAGCAGTGTCCCACAGAATATAGTCGATTCCAGCCAGCAGCGGAAAAGTCAACTAGCCTTGCTTGAAAGGCGTCTTGACTCCTTGCTTGTTTCTATGAAAGCTCTGGAGAATTATTATCATGTTTGCGGGGCCTTCTTTCCTTGAAGGTAGAGCTTGGCGTCGAGGAAATGCTCAGGTTGATACCCTTAATCCAGGTAACCAAAGACGCAGAAAGCTGAAACCGCAACTCTCCAAGCCAAAAATGCTGAAAACAGGCAAGCCAAAGCTTCGCCTCAGCGATCGTCACTTCAAATTGATCCAAGATAGCCTTGCACGCACTTCGGCAAAAGACATATTCACGGGGTGGGCACAGCGAGTGGGTGAAGCAGGAACATGTGATATTCAAACCCATACTGGACTGCGGAGACCCCACCTTTATGCACAAACGGCTGATACAAGCTTCTGAAATAATGTATGCATGTGTGCCCTGTGTCAATGCTTCGAGTGCTTTGAAGTGTAAGCTTCCGCGTAATCCACTGCCCAAAAAGTCCAAAGCTTGGCAAATGGGTACAATTCTATACATACATAATCCTGTCAGCTACTTCAATACTTTTTCGGGGCTCCATATCAGACCCGAATTCGCGGGTGTAACATGGCCAGCCTGGGGGGTCTGCCGTTGGAATTGCGAAGTAAAAAGACCCTGAGTTTTAGAAGCCCAATCTGTAAGCTGAAGTAGGCGTTAATTCTGGAACAACTGTTCGTCTGCGAGAAACCTCTCATTGCTCCGTGAGTCTGGAACCTCTGGTTTGCTGCAGCACGCACTTTCGGCCTTGAGGCTCACGGTTAGGGGCCTCGGTTTGCAACTAGCCAAAAGCCTTAATGACCTTTCTGTTTGGGATACATGCCCAAGCAGCAAGCTGAAGCAGCATGGTTTGCTGCTGAGCATGACTGAACTGTGCAGGAATCGCATGCGGGCAGTGCGCATGTCAAGTGCTGGAGGTGTCTGAAGTGCACCTCTTGTCAGAGATTTTCTTGCAGCCCTTAGGAAGTACAACGGAAGACAACAGATCCGGATCCTAGGGGGTGAGGTTTAGAGTGAGGGTTTAAGTTTACAGCAGGCTTCAAAGTGAAGTGGGCTCTGCAGATGAGGGTTTGATTGTTGTGTCGGCGGTGTGGCGCTAAATGGCGCTGGAGGAACACAATGAGCGCCCTTCACAAAGAAATCGGATGCAGCCACAGTTTTTTTGGGATCCTTGTGATGCTCTTCCACATGCTAACGTTCCCGAGGATGATCCTCCCAATCACTGTTCGAGTTCCTCTTCCCATCTTTTGCGCAGAGGTGTTGGATGAGATCCTTTTCTTTGGTGCCCTGGGGCGATTCGGCTCCTTTGCACCTTCTAATCCGGCCTTCAGGGCTCTTGGGGTGGGGGGATTCTGGCCTAGAAGGTTGAAAGTTGTTTGTGCAAGGCTACCTATGGGAGCGTGTTCCGGCATCCAGGGTTCGGGGTCTCGATGCTTCCTTGATTCAAATTCCTATGCCCTATACTCAAACCTTACCTCTCAACCCTGACAGACCCAAGCCTCCACTTCACAGGACGCTGGCTTCACAACAGAGGATTTCGCATTGTACTTAAACCCCACCTTTGAAACCCCAGCGCTGAACCCCGTTTCCCAACACCCACCCTCCACTTCACATTTGGAGCCTGCTGTCAACCACAGCTCTTAAACCCTCACTCTAAACCTCACCCCCCGGGATCCGGATCCGGATCCGTTGTCTTCCGTTGTACTTCCTAAGGGCTGCAAGAAAATCTCTGACAAGAGGTGCACTTCAGACACCTCCAGCACTTGACATGCGCACTGCGCGCATGCGATTCCTGCAAAGCGAGTAAGATGGAAATGGAAAGTATGCCATTGCTGTGGTTTCGTTGTTTTGCTGAGAGCCACGGCTGGAGCGAAATCAAACGGAAAACATCCTTGCACAAGTTGATGTGCGTACAAGGGTCTAGAATCGGGCTATGCCTAAAACCCAGAAAAAAGGTCTAATATGGCGGGGACCCTGCGACGGCCAGCATCGAGCTGAGAGCATCATATATATATACATAATTATACATACATACATACATGCATACATACATGCATACATACATATTCATTTGCGTCGGCCCAGCCGAGAGGCGTCCAGAGGTTTTCTCAGGAACACCCCTGACTACTGTTGGGGGGACCAGGAATCATCTGCTCGGCCCCGGCGCATGCAGCCGGCCCGAGGCGGATCACAATCATTGGCTTACATGACCGTCGTGATTCCGTACGTGCAGGCACTGCCCTAAGTGGGCGGGGGTCTGGGCAATTGCGTGGGAACCTCGCCAACCTCGCCTCAGCTTGCTAAGCGGCTTCAACGCCTCAATTTGCCTGGTTGTATGGTTAATAGCACCTCCACGGATATTAGCTTTTTGAATCAAAGTTCTGGCAGTGCTAGACAATTAACCGAAGGAGCGGCCGAAATCATTCAGTGCTAATTTCACTCCGGGACCTCACCTATGAACGAGCGCAACCCTCGGTCCGGTCCTGTAGTCTGGCGAGGCGGTCCACGCGGCTCTCGGGAACCTCTTCTCCAGTCTCATTGCCCCTCACCTCTCCAGGATTCCCCATGGCGCCAGGCTCTGAAACGCTAGTGCTGAGCCATGCTGAGCCAGTGCCGTTGAAATCGGTTGAATACAAAGTAGGGACACCCTCAGAAAAAGATGTGGCTACGCAATAGGAGTTGCTCGGCGCAGCACCGGCAGCGTAAGAATCCGACGCAGTTAGATTCTCCAAGAGAATATGTTCGGTGGATTCAGTTGAGCCTTCTGGAAGAGATGACGTGAATTCTGAGGAAGGTTCAGAGAGCTTAAGCTCTTGCTGCATGGCAATTGTCTTCACGAAGCCAGATGCTCCAGGGCGGAGGGCAGTGGAAGTAGCAGAGGAGCTAGCAGCTAGTAAGCATCACTCCCTGTCTGCACATCACATATCATGAAGGAGGCAGGCGGGAGTTTACGAAGGGGGGGCAAACTGATAGATTGACCCGAATGCGCTATACTAAGAAGAAATTTGTTCGCGTGGCGGGCGCCGATCTCAACTACCACACACTGGACACCATTTCATAAAGAATCATCAAGAAGTGGAAATGCCCCACATGTTGGCTGTCTTAGAAGAAAGGCTTGAAGGTCTGACGTTGCACCCTCAGGCCAGGATGTGCGCTTTGGATTTTTCGTCTCGCACGGCCTGCCATGCACAACCTATGAACTGGAATGCTAAACAGCCCAGGTATCGTAACAGTTTTTCAATGCCAATGCCGAATAGCTTGGAGCGTGCAGGGCCTTCCACAATCTTTTTGTGGATCCCTTGACCCCGCTTGCAAGCTCTGAGTGTTTGGCACAGCTCATCTTCCAGTCCTGCGCCAGAGGCACCAACTCCGTGACCCAACCCGTTTAACAATCCCTGACAATCCCTAACAAGAACACGCGCAAGCAAGGTCCCACGGCGTATGCCTGTATGGCTCTTGGGGCTACGTCTCGGATCTCTGTTTGCTAGGCCCTGGCAACCGACCTCTCCAGAAAATGGGGATGCTGACAAGACTTCATGGAATCCTCTCTTGTGCTGATGAGTCCGTTCCCATCTCTTCGAACAGCTGCTTTATCTGCCATGCTGTATGCTACGCATTCCTCAAGTTGCCATCATGGACTTCCGCACACGCCTTCCCATGCCGCTACCAGACAACAGCAAGTCCAAGAGCTGAGGCCGTGTTAACAATGGTCACTGATTCTTGCAGCAACACAATTAGCGGTTAGCAGGGGCCCGGGAGTTGATCTATAAAGCATCCTACAGCGCTGCTTGACTTGGGAACTTAGCTGACCTGGAACTTCTGCAGCCCCACCCTGCCACTACAATTCGAATTCAACGCTCGTAAGCCCATTACTCCATATCACCGGTGAGCCGCAAGGTTAACCCAAGCTTCCTGGCCTCAAAATGCGCAGCCTGCCAAGAGAAGGGCTCGCAGTCATGGCATAAAGGTTTGGAATCAAGGACCCAAAGTTGTTCTGTATTGGCGCCTCAGATGTACAGGGTGCATGCAAGGGTCGGGCTGGCTGATGAGTATGAAGGCATAGCGCCCAGGCAGCCGTGGAAGATGCAAATCAAAGGGCCGGCAGCGATACATGCTAGCTGCTGCCGTGCTGGATTAGGGTGTTCAGGACCTTGGAACAGCCAATGGCACAAATGCTACGGCAACTGCACACCAAGCCATTGGACTCAAGGTGCTCACCTGCTAGCAGTCATGTGAACCTGGGACGAGGCATAGCTGACAGCAAATCTTGATGTCATTTCATTTCCTGCAGCCCAGACAGCAGCAAAGAATAGATGGGACTGTCACCACCCACCGAGGGGGCTGCTGCGCATCTGCAAGGCCTGATAGAAGCACAGATGCGAGAAGCGTCTGCTGAACTGATGCTTCCTCCGCATCTAAAATGATGCTGGTCCAGCCCAGCCCATGTAAAGTGACTCCTGCACTCTTTTCCACGGTTGCTGAGCTTGGAGCTCCAACCGTCAACAGCGAGCTGGTGGTTGCGAGTGTGCTTCAAGGTCTCCAATGCCGAGGTCTCTTGTTCACAGTTAATTAGTATGGGGCCAAAAAAGGCGGGCCGAGCCTTACAGGACTGATGCAACTTACGAATAAGCACTCTGGGCTGTGCAGGGTAAGCATGCAAAGGCCATCTGAGGGGAATGAACCTCAGGCTGTCTTTCTGACATCTACGTCTGCGGCCCTTTGACTCTTCTTATCCACTACATCTGTTTACGGTTTGCAGGTCGGGCGACTGCAGTTGCAAAGAACTCCACTGCAAAGAACTCCAAAAGCATTGCTTGCCCCCTCTAAAATCAATCATCCACTGGCCGCTTTTTGGCCCCAGTTGATGGGATCCTCCAGGCTACCTCTCCTCCGGAGTACGTATCAGATCTGGAGAAATGCTGCAGTGCTAGACTGAAAGTCTATGTGGTGACAATTCTTGTGGAGCCATGAGGCACACTCCATGAAGCTGTCCGCATTAGCGCATGCAGGAAAGGATTGCTGATCGCCAACTTTACTTTCGAAGAACGATCTATTCTAAGAGGCCGCAATCATAGGATGGTAAACTCAGTAAACGCACAACTCCTCGCAACCAGACAAATCCTTTCGGTGTGCATGATGTGGGCAGGATGTGGGAGCTGGAATGTCCATTGCTTTGGGATGGACTTAGTTGCACAGGTCTTGATGAAGATTTAGCTGGATTCAGTTTGATGATTTTAGGCTTCACCTGTTCATGATTGAGGGAGGCAGCAGGGCTACATTACAAATGACTGCAAGAGGCAATGCCCTTCTGCCCATGAACCGTTGGCAGCATGCTGAAGGTACTGAGAATACTTACTACGAGTATGGCGAGGATACAGAAATCAACAACTGCCAATTGCCGTGGGCAGAGACCAGCCTGATTGGTGACAGAGGTCGCTTCGATAGTAATCCCCTCTGAGGTGGTTGAGGCTGTAACGACTGTAACAATTGTAACGGAGTCCAGGTTTGCTCCCCACCACGAAGCTGTGAATGTTGAGACATTCGGCTTTAAGTTTTGGTATATCATGTGATATCATACAGTTCAGCTCAAGGATTCCAACTTTACAGCCACGTATCCTGCCTCATTTTTCAGTACAGCAGCAACTACTGGTTCTGAAGTGGGAGTTCACGTGGGTGCTGTTATGATCCCTTGATCATCAGTTTCCACGACACTACAACTTGAGAGCCAGTCAGGCACCGTCGCCGAATGGAGGAACATTTAATCAGCGCCAGCAAGCTTGCGTCAATAGCCACACTGATCTGCAAAGGACACTCAAGAGCTTTAAATGCAATTGTTGTAGTCTGTGCATACTTTGAGTCAGGCAGCCAACGAGACCAGAAACATCGCATCACTGCAATGTCAAACCCACAAACTCCTGTAGCAAAAGATGCACACCTGTGATCGCATGTGTTACTTCCTACTTTTCTGAAGAAAGGAGCCAAGGTGGATTGAAGTTTAAAGTTGAACGCATAGCTGGCTGTGTTGCTTGCGCCAGCATGTACTGCCGGCCTCCCGCCTCCCAGGGAGGGAGAACAAATCCTTCGAGCGGTCCTGATCCCCTGGAACCACTGGATTACGGACGCATTCGGACGTACAAGACCGGACTCCAACACACGCTCCAGTGACTCCAGCGCGGGTCTTGAATTTCGGAAAGTTTGTTCTGCCGACTTGAGACTATTCTGCTGCCAACCGTTAACGAACCTTAAACCTCGCACTTCCGCAGCACTTGTCAGCGTGTCTAGGGGACAACTGCAAGCACAAGTGCCAGAACCCGATAATTAACTATGGATCGTGGGATCAGGTTTAGGGCTACATCTGCTCGGTCCCGTTGGGGAAAGCAGATACACGAGCCCTTAGGGCACGTGGGAGAAAAACCATGTTCTGTGAAACAGGAGCCTCAATTGTCTGTGCGCTATGGTTTAGGGTTCTAGACAAGCAAGATAGACTCAGGCATCAGTGATGCAGTCTGCATGCTAGGGCTTCAGGTCTTTTGGGGAGCGTCAGATCATTCAGGTGAAGGCTTCAAGCTCAGACACATGCGGATCTATGACGGACGCTCGTTTCGGGTCAGTTTTGTTTGTGATTTCGGTCAGGCCCGGCAAGGCCTTGCAGCAGAATTTCATTTACATGTCTATCTCCTATCTTCTGACCTCCGGCATTGCTTATCTTATTGAGGGAGCCCCAGTATGGAAGAGATCCTGACACAAGGACAGTCGAGAGTGCCAACCCTCTCGCTGGTGATTGAAGAAACCCCTTCAAACGGCTCAGATCTCCATGAGAAGCTCCTTCGGCACATGCCGGCTGATGCGCTCAGGCAGTTTCTGGATCTCCTGTTGCCAGGGCACAGCGACAGCAATCCTTGCAACGGGTGAGGGGTCCAACCTTTCCTCATGTTTCAGCATAGCGTTCGCGACTATGCCTAGGCTGTTACGTACCGGTTTTTGCCGATCTTTGGTGTGGCAGAGCAGGGGTGAGACAGTACCGAACAAGTTGCTCTGCTTTCTACGATGCCCAGGCCGGCTTTGCGCAAGCCTCCATGAGCAAACAAAGAGACGTAGGCGTGTTGAAGTGAAGTGTCTCCGCTGTGCCCGGTGCGTAAGTGCAACTTATCACGTGAAGTGGCAACATCAAAAAAATATTGTGACAAATCATTGCTGCTATGCAGATCAAAATTTCAGCTGATGGTGCTCAGGCTGTAGATTGAGCAGGTGGGAACAGCTGTCACACACCAGCTTTATCTTGCATCTTGCTCATCCAGTCCAATGCCAAGTCCAAATCCTCCAAATACGCGCACAAACCTCGCCCCCTGACCCTCATCCTACAGAGCCTGAATACCACAATATCTGAAACCAAACCCTGACCAGTGTCCCCGCTCAGCTTCTTGATCGCTTGTCGGGTGAGTTTGTTTTCGTAGCTCATCTTTGCGAGTTGCAGACCTGATGCATGTGAGATGGCGGCGCTTGGGCTACCTGAACTACATTGGAAGCCTCTGGAGAACACGATTACTCTCGAACGCCCTAATCCAGCAGCAAGACAGCAGAGTCGGACCCCGGCAACAATCTTGGGGAGTAAGGCATGGCCTCACGTTCAGGTGTAGGTTTGGCGCTTAGTGGGCGTAGGGTTTAGGTTTGAGACTTGCGCAAGAAAGATGCTCGACCACAGTTGCCTTCGTCCTATCTGCTGAGCTTGCTGCCGGTCAATGCTATGCTTCACTCTCCACATAATTGGAAACTCCAGTGGGATCTTGTTGAACGCTCGCTAAAGCTTCCGCAAGCTATCATTTGGAATCTCAGGCAAAAAGCTGGCCTCCCCATTACTCCTCGCTGTCAGCTTGAACCAATCAGGTTCAAGCAAAATGAGGCTAGCAGTTGTCTTGGCACTCAACAGACCGTGGATATGCGACAGCGTTACCCCCCCCCCTAACTTTGCTGTCTGGACAGGCCCAAGTTGCTTTTTGCTGGGCCGTTCAACTGCATGCATCCAGACACGAACTCCTGCCGGCCATCAACTCTGAAAGGACACTCGGGAAGAATTCCAATGGATCCTTGTGAAACGCAGCCTTTAGCAACGAAGCGGGAACTGACCCTGACTCCATCATCTAGATCGTTGAGACCCCACTTCCTCTGCACCTCTGCTCCATGCGCCGAGACTTGATAATACCATGTGTGCATTCCAACACAAGCGCATTCGGCACAACAAGCCTATCTATGCGCATGCCAGCTCACATCCTTGGGCTGGAGTTGTATGGCTTCCTCAAGCTTGCTATATATTTCCCGAGAGAGCGACTCCCTCAGCTTGAGCCTCAGCCCTAGCACGAATGATTCAGTCCTCGATGTCTAGCAGACCTGAGCTTCGCCAGAGCAAGCGCACTTTGGAGTTGGCTGTTTGGTTGCATCAGGCTTTTGAGGTTTGGGTAAGAGTTGACAGGTCTGGTCTGCTAGGCATGTCGTGTCGCCAGCAAGCTTGGCTAAGTTAACCTGAGAATACCTAAGACCTATCTCATCACTAGTCCCAGCATGCGTGGTACTGAGATTCCGCTGTCAGCCCTGTGTCGCCATAGGTGGTCCACGGCTTGTGTGCATAAATCGCAAAACCAGTCGGGAGGCCGTTCTCATCTCGATCCAGCAGCATGAAAAATGTCCAAACGTCATCAGTGGAGATTCCAATGGAATCCTGATTGCGCTGGGGAACCAGGGTCTCTGCTTAAATGTAAATAGCCAGACCCAAGACGACGATTTAAGCAACACTACGCTTGTCACTAATCTGCCAGCGCCGCCAAGCATAGCCAGGAGTGCGCACGACAGCCAAATTCACTGTTTGGACGAGTTCACTGTTGAAGAGGAAGGGCGTGACAGGCGAGAAACATTAGGCAAACACATCTCCAACCTTTAGGGGTCAAAGGATCTTGCTGAGCGTTGACTGGAATACTTTCCCGAGGACAGCTCGCATCATCTTAGCATACACATAAACTGTGCCAGCATCATACCGCGCATACCATTAGGATCAAAAGCCTGGATGCCGCAGATCTCAAGAAAACTTGACTGGCTGGTGAGGTCGATCATTGGCATAGGTTGAGATCACAAGACATGTCACGCGCTCCTGAACTGAACCCATGAAGTCGCACGTTGCTACACAGCAAGGGACACCGCCAAGGTTCGAGGAAGTGCGAAAGTCTTTTCGTGTCGATGGCCTCTTCCATGTCCTTCTCAACTGACAGGAAATGGGCCAAGGACATGCTGTCAGTACGGAAGATTTTTGACCCCATCATATCCGAGTGAACCATCGACCGGCAAGAAAGTCAGGATTGCCGCTGTGAGCCGCCCTTAACCCAAGGTTCAAGGTCAGATCACTATCCGCTGTTACTCTGCGGTTTGACAAGTCGGGTTTCAAGCCCAGACGCAGCCTGACATCAGCATTGGTCCTGGAGACTTATGTTGTTGGAGCCGGAGTGATCCAACTCCTTGAAGATGTCCTGCAACTCTTTGCAGCTGTCTACTGCAGCTGTCTCGTGGGCTGCAATGAATTGCAGTTGCTTTTCTTGGGGCCCAAGTCTTTTCAATGTTGAGGTAGCCGGTTCAACTTTAGGGCTTCATATAGGCCAGCGCTGAAAAATTCGACTTCACCGCAGATCCTATAGAAAACCGAAGCCAATCTCTCTGATGCTAACACTGCCTTACACTGCTTCTAACAGGAAACAAATTTCTCCAATCCCCTGGAGAGTATGACATGGTGACAACTGACTGAAACCACATCATAGGTGCTCTTGGACCCGTCGAGAACAGGTGCAAGCGTTGTGAGTGCAAATGTTTGTGCCAGTGTCTGGAATGGTGGGAACACCTGAACATGCCATCGAAGTGCAAAAATCGTTTGCATGCCAATGCTCTCCAATGAGCGCATCACTTATAACTAAAATGCTGCTACAAGGTGTTCTGTCCAGATCTGTGACATGATGGTGGAAGAGTCATACACGAATGTATTCAAGCTGCTTGGGCCGTCATGCCTGACACGATATCTGTGGCATATGCGACATGGGGATTGCCTTGAGTTGGTCAATCTGCGCTGCTCGCTTTCGCGCTTGCTTGATGGTCGCGACCTGCCGACAATTTCACACCCGCTGCGGCTTTGGGAGACTTGGACTGCACAAATCGCTGTGGTCTGACATGTACCTGTCATCACGAAAATTCTCAAAGATTCAACAGCTGTCATGTTAATAGTCTCACTAAACTCCGCACATGTTGCAGGGAACATTCAAAATATAATGAACAGCACAAGCCATGGGCATACGCCTACATAGTTAGAATCTGTTCTGGGACCGAGAATCCTGAAGGAGCGAGAACCTGCAAGGTCACGCATGAATGCCCTGCGCGGTGTTAGCCAACAGCCCTACTTCGGGATCTGAGCGTTGCTATGTTGGCAATTTTCTTTACACCACTCCCGTTGAGGGCTCCGCAGCCACTTCTTTATATGGCACCCTCTCAAGAGATCAACGTCCACCGCTGACGCTTCGGGAACACGAAGCATCACACAATGCAAACAGTGACCACTGCCGCAACAAATTTGTGCAGTCATATGTCCTTCGACCAAAACATTTCCCAGCCCAAAACTTGACCTGCACATCCTTCAACCGATGTCTATGCCTGACACGTTCTACCGCGAAACTTTACCTCCAACGCAGACTCTAAGTTGTAAATCCTCAAACATCCAAGCAATCCTCCTTATCAGCGCTTGCACTCTCGATTGCCGTGTTGCCTTGGTGTCAGAGACCACACCACCATTTACTCATTAACAAAGTCTTTCTTCCTGTTCTTCATCTCCCCCTAATGACTCCTGCTCCAGAGTACTAGTCGTCCTTGTAGTAACTGTAGTCGTAATGGTTGTAATCGTCGTAGCAGTAATAAGACTAATACTGGAAGTAGAAATAGTAAGGTTGGCAGTAGTACTAATAATAGTAGTACTAGTAGTAGTAGCAGCACGACCAATAGCGGCGGCACGGATACTAAGAATAATAACAATGATAAGGATAATAAGAATAGTAGCAGCCATCATCACAGGAATAATTTTTGTAAGAATACTGCTATTATTGATGCCAAAGTCAACTGCAAGAACATGCCGCGTACAGACCAACAACATGCCCATGTGAAAAGGCATTGCGTATTTGCTTCACATTTCTCATTTCTAGAAAAATCGTATCGAGCACTGCAACTCTTTATGGGATGCCGCAACCCTGAAAAGCAAAACCAATCCTGATCCTGTTTCTGCAATCGAACCTCTCGAGCCCCAAGCTTGACAAACATTGAAAACTTGCATATCGCCATACTGCAATCTTGTCTAGCTGCTAGCTGAACTGCGCAAACCAACCAAGGTGCCAATTGCACAAAAATTGGCCATTTGAAATTATTACAAAAAACTCAACAGGTCATGGTTCACGGCCTGGAACACGTAAGCCACCCAAAGCTGTTGGTGCCAAACATTGCAAAACCAAGATTCAGAACACGCCTGTGACTACGTTCAGGACTGCAAACACTGCGATAACAATGTACAGAATCACCTCAGCACACGCGCAATTTCATTGTTTCTGGGAGCTGAAGAAACTGAATTCAGCGAACAACCCAAATCAAAGTGTGCAAGCTGGTGTTAAGCTGTACATTCAGCTCGCTACGTTGCAGCGCCATTGGAAAACAACGTCCATAAATGAACCAATTTGATGTACAGAGTTTGCCACAACAAAATGCAAGCATTGGCTTTATTACACTGGCCTACAGACTTCGCACCATAGTGGGGTGCTGGGAACCAATATCTATTTTGCAAAAAGTGCACATGCAACGCCGCTTTCATGCTTAGGCATGTGGCGTGGCAGAAATTGGTTGTACCTCTGAAATATCAAGGCTTTTAGGCACCACCATGATAGGTAGTCCAGGCAAACGCAACTCTGCCCACCCTAACCTCTCCTGCGAGGATGATGTTTATTCTGTCAATGTTGAATGTTGATAATTGATAAAGTTAGCTTGCCAAGCGTCCAGTGCCAGAGCTAAGCTGGAGACCTGCCATATCGTGAGCTCACGAGTTTTGCCGATGGTCTGTTGGACAACACTTGCCAAGAGCTCTGGGCGCAGCATGTTGACATGTTTGAGATTTGGGTGCTTGCTGCTTGTACGTTCCTAAGCATATCTCTTCTTACGGATTTGGGGCATGAGTACTTGATGGAAAAACTTCAATACTTCAGCATTTTAAGGGCTTGCGGGCACAAGTTTTTGATATTTGGTTGACATTCAGGCTTTGTTGCTCTTCAAGAACCTTTCTTTGGGGCTTCTTATCTGTACACAGCTGAAATCACTTTCGCTCCGCTCAAGAATTTTTTAGGGCCTGAAGAAAAAATTGCATGGAATTTCCTCAGCATTTCCTCCCCAGCGTAATCACTCCTATGCTTTGTTTGCTGATGCGATTCTGGGCTATCGTTTGGAGGATGATGCCATTCTCAGGACAAGGTCAGGGTAGCGCCTAAAACTAGCAAAATTCCGAATCTTTTCCACTCAAACAAAAACGGCCGCGGTTCAAGTGTCGTTCGGTCAACTGCTAGAGAAAACATGACCAACAAGGGGCTCCAAGGAAATTGTACATCTTGCGCCCCTCCTTGGGACCTCCCATCTTTTAAGATGTGCGTACTACTGACAAACAGAGGTCGCATGAACCTTCTGCCATGCTACCGGGCAACTTTACACACCTCGTGTGTGATGGGTCTTTGGTTTAGCCCGTGCTTGACAGAAAGCTTTGATATCTAGGCTCCGCCGACCCCAAATGCACACCACCATTGATACAAACTGCCGATCCTCACACCATCTTTCCAGGATGGAAGAGTTGAACAGTTGCAAAAGTTGGTTGCAAAGGCTACAGCTTGCAAACTAGTATGCACACACTCTGATTCAGAAGAATTCGGTGTAGCAACTCAGTCGTTCTCACTCCAACAACACAACGACTCACCAGCACAGCAGTGGTCACCAAAGACGAACATTACCTCCTACCGGCAACCTTTCTAAACCGCATTGCCCACACGGAGGCAACCGAAGCCTGAAATGATGTGGACCCCATGGACCTGCACCTGATGGCCTGCTCTGAGACACCCACCCCCAGGCGATGGTACACTACTCCATTCCAGGGGCAATAGCGAAGGTCCGGAAATGGACTTGGAAGTTGAACAATGAAGTGTGGCGCTTGACCGTGCGGTTGCACTACTGGATGTCCTTGAACTTACTTACGCTTGCACCACTGGATGTCCTTGAACTAGAACTCCGGCTGTCTGGACTCCGGCTTGTACTGCTTGAGCTCAGTCTCGTACTCCTGCGTCTACTGCTTGCTGGTGCTGGAACATCTCGGCCTTCGTGATCTATCCCACGTCGCTCACGCTGCGCTTGTTCATCCCCTTGCCGTTGATCTCCAACTTCGTCCTGCGCGCGTGATTCTTAGCTTTCTCCATCAGACCCTGTTCCAACAACTTCATGATCAGAACAGAAACATCTGGACTACACCAACCACACCAACATCAATGCCACAATGACCGCAGCCACTAAGACCAAGACGCTTTGTGATGTTAGCATATTGGGCTCATTGTCATCACCATCGTCTTCATCATCTACTCCAGCAACTCCACGAATCTCGCCCGCGAGGACGAGCACGCTGACAACCTTGGCTTGCATCTGCTCGCGCTTTTCTTGATCTCTTGTCTGCATGATAAGCCCCTTGAAGCCCAAGCGGCGCAAGAGAAAGTTGTAGCGATCTGAAATTCATGCCTTCGCGCCTATGTCGCTGGTGTTGACATGAGTGTTCGCTGCTCCTAGTTCAACCTTCTTCTCACTGGCTGCCTTCTGTAACCAAAGCAACTTGGTACCCAAGTGTCTCACCTTTGAGACTCCCTTCTAAGGGAAAGAAGATAGGGCGCGCGCGAACTATCAAGTCTGCAGATCAGTCTGGCGGGCGCGCATGTCACTGTACGAACAACACGCTCGATGTGCGTCGCCTCCACGGTCACTCTGCAATATGAGAGGAGTTCAGCCTCACAGCTGCTTCGGGGTATGGCAGCTTGCTTCCGCGCAAAGCAATAGCATGCGTTGCCATTGACGTGCGCGTGACCACACGAATAAGGAGGAACCCTGGCTCAATGTCCAGCCCAATCACTATCACACGCTCCTGCAACAGGATCAGGATGGGCTGGCTTCTCCAACTGCAGAACACGTGCTTCTTCCCTTGAAAGACATCCTCATCACGACTAGACCTTCGCAGTTGTATGGAGGCATGTAGCATGCCACCTTCTCCGTGGGACACCTCATCGCCCTTGCCAGGTGGGCTATTGTCCATTGACAGTCTGGCTTATCCGGAGATAAGTAGTACAGTAGGCTTCCTACAGCAGGTTCTGAGAGGTCTTCCTCAGACATTTTCGGGCTACATGGCGCCCTGGCAGTCTTGTCTCTTAAAACCTAGCACCGCGCAAATTTTCTTCGGATACTTTGGGCTGATTCGAGCCTCAATGCCATCTCCAGTGATAACCAACTCCTTCTTCAAGAACTTCAGCATGTCTCGTACCTCTGACGCTGGATCTGACAACTCCAGCTTGTACTTGCCCTTGAGGATGTTTGCAACTTCTCTCAGGGGTCTACCAAATGCTGCTGGACACCCTTTGTCTGCAACAAGGCCTGACTCCGCAAGGTCGGACGCCAACTGCTCACCCCAGCAAGCTGACGCCGGCTGCCGACCTGAGAGGCAGTAGTGGGCTCCCTTGGGGCAGCGCGAGGAATCAGTGCATCTTTCACATCAAACGACATCATGATCCAGTCGGACGTGAAACCATCAGAGCTGGCAAAAGCTTTGACACCGGTGGGTCAGTGCTGGGCGCAGACACGTCTGAACGATTAGGATCCCACACACGCAACTTCTAGCCCTTCTCCGCCATTCACCTTAACCATATCTCCAACCCGTCACACGCTGTGTCTGAAGGAGCTGGGCGGAAGCTGGAGGGGGATCAAGTCACTCAAGAACACCCACTTCAACTCGCCTCTCAGTTTCCGTCTTCATCGAAACCTTCTCCACCTCCATGAGCTCAGCCTCCCACAGATCAGGAGGCCCCTCGTTCTCAGTCCTACCCCTCCAATCTGGCCCCAGGTCAATTTGTTCGTCTTCTGTTTCTCTCCATCTAAGTCTTCTCATGATTTCCAGTTCGCAGCAAGATGCTCATCAAGGACATACCACTCGTCATCTGCGATTTTAACTGCTGGAATTCTTGATGACTTAGGAGACCCTTGACGCGCACACAAAGGAGGACGCGTGTTGTGAACTCCTACAGCAACCTAGCAGAGCAAAACGATGACCCTGCGTACAGGGCAGCGCTGACACATCACAGATCCGCTGTCTCCGCCACTTAGGTTTGACAAAAAGCACGCAGGCTACACATTGTGCCCAGGTGTCCACACCCCTGTCGCTGAGGCAAAAGGAATGAGCATTGCTGGTATCATTACGTGCTGGACCAACTGCACACGAGCAGGAGGTTTCACAGTCGGTCGAAGGCTGCGAACGTCAAGCGATCCTGCCGGAAGGCAAATGGGGCAATGAGCGCCTCCTGAACCTTCCAACAACGCCCATCAATGACTTGAAGAACTGACTCACGCCTGGACAGTGAAAGCATTCTGAAAAAGGCTCCAGCCAGTGTCTGCCCCGGCACTGTGGCGAGATGAGGCCACGCGAGCTTGACCTTTTCAGGGCCCCTGTGTGGGCGAATCCCCGCTGCACAGAAAGTTCTGAACTTACAAAGCAACTTAGCAGGCCTATGCACGCGAAAGCCAGACGTCCAGTAGCGGATACTCAAGACATCTCAAGATGCTGGCCGGGCATGCGCATTTTGCTTATAGCTAGCTGGCCTATTCCCGGCAGTGGCTAGTGAAGGAGCAGGCTGGCCCACGCGTACGAAAACCGGGTGGCCAGTCGCGGGCGCGAGGCGCCGGCCGGCATCTGCATGTCGCTTGGCTAGTAGAGCCGGACGCACAGTGTTGGGCGCACAAGGGTGTAGGCCGGGCATCAGCTTTTTGCTAGCTTAGTAGGCCTATGAACAAGAAGGCCGAGACGCTTGTTTACATAGCACGCCTGTGTGTCACAAAAAAATTGGCCTTCAGGTCATGCTGCAGCAGCTGAAAGGATCTTAGTCTTCCACCCACACCCCATCAGCTACGTTGCTGCGGGAAACAACCAGGCCACCAAAGCTGACCACAGGCAGACTTGTGACTACAGGTTAGCTTCCGTTTGTGCATTTTCTAGTCTTGTTGAATTTCACATCTGATTGTAGCTTGGCCCTTGCTTCCAAGTGGATCACCCAGGAATGCTTGCTCAATGCCAGGATTTGGTCCACATGTAGCTTACATGAGAGGACACACACCACAATTTACGACGCAAGCAGGCTCACGGTCTTTGTGTCCTTGAAAATTTGGGCTGGCGGTGTCCGCGTCCGCTTAGACGGCAGGATCCGAACGCTGGGCAACTGTGTCTTACTCTTGCTGGCCCCGTGTATTTCAGACCTCTTCAGGCATCTTGTTGAGCAAGTTGCCATGCAGCGTGAACAGAAACTTTGGCAACAAGCTGCTAGACATCCAGGTGGTTGCAATCTTGAACATGGAGTTACTTAGCATCAGTGTCTGCGTGAAGATAAAATCCTTACGCATGTCTTGCAGGGGGCTCTGCCCAGTGCACAAAACGGTGTTGGAGCTGTATGTTCAATTGGCCCTCGTGCATTTTCCCCATGAACCTTTGCTTCTTCAACGCGGACTGCTAAGTACGCAAGCTTCAGCAAAGCCCTTATGCCTTGTTCAGCATATCATTCCCAGTGATCTCATCCAGTGTGCGCAGGGCAGTCCGCCAGTCTGAGATGGCCCTGCGGAAGTCCAGCCTCAGGTTGTCTCCGTCTTTCCTCATTCTGTTCACCGTCGCGATCTGGTCGCGCGCAATCGAGCGTCCTGAGCCTCTGCCCTTGTTGCATATGAGGGCACTCAAGTCATTCTGACAGTCGCTAATGAAAGTCTCAACCTGGTCAGCCAACTCCTCTGACCTCTCAAGGTCACGGCCGTTCTGAAACCTCTTGGGCTAGGCATCCTTCGAAGCTGCTGCTACTGCGACGAATATTATAGGACTACATGACCGCCGCCCGAATTGTCGGGGGCACAGATTAAGGAAGGTCAACCCGAGGTAACTGTTGGGCGGCTGACCACCGAAGGACAGTGCCACATTATTTTGCAAGGCCTTTTCCGCCAAACTTGGCGCTGCACACCCTTCAGCCGCTTGCTGTGGAGCACCGGCAAAAATGCCAGTTGGTTTGCCCTTGGCCCCGGGAGGCGGACCTTGACATGCATCACACGCGACCCTTTTTGATGTGTTCTAGCAAAACAAAAAGCACCCTAGCGCACCTTTCGGCATCGTTGCTTGTGAAAAGGGACTTGTTGCGGTTGATGCGTGCAAGCGCCATGTTCTTCCCCTCTGAACTGCTGTGTCCCAATCCGGAACACCATCAGCATAGCGCACGGCTTGCATTGTCTATGCAGGAAGCCAATGCCAGATTCAAGCACTATCCCTGACGCGGGCCACCGGCCACCCAAAGTCGTCTCTGAACAGCTGTTGCTGCCTGCTACAAGAGCAGTGCACCTCTGTTCACGACGCCTAGGGCACACCCCCGCAAGCCTTCCCTTGGTAGAGTCCAACCTCGAAAAGGCAGCAAAACTGGGCTAGCTTCTTGACCCGGAATATCCCTGAACATGCTTGAATTGTTGCCCGACTTGTTGCCCGACTTGTTGCCTTTGCTTTGGACTGGTGAGTGAGCGGCCCTTCCCTTCGTTGCAGTCAGCACACCTTTCCGATGTGCTGGCCTCCCGGAAAGCCCAGCTGAAAATTGACACGGCAATCTTCAAATACAGGAAGCTTCACGGAACGCAATTCAGACTGCTTGAAAGTGTTGCTTGAATCCCAACACGGTCCAAAAGCTGTATGCAGAACATCCTCCACCTGCAGTTAACCAACGGCTAAGAAGGACGTGAGAAACCTGATATGATCCACGAACCGGAATGCACACACGTGACATCCCTATGACTGTTGACACTGTTGAGATGCTAGGACCAGAGCCACGTCCAAAAGTCTTGACTCTTTTGAAGCGCGGAGACCAAATGCAAGATCCAAAAGTGACGACCGTTCTGCATTTCGCGACCAGACCCCGCGGATCCCTGTCACTGTTAACACTTTTGAGACGCGAGGACCAGAGCCACGTTCAAAAGTCACGACAGTTCTTCATTTCACAACCAGGACCGCCCCCGATCCCTGCGACGATTGACACTTGTGAGACGCGAGGACCAAGCAAGTCCAAAAGTGACAACAGTCCTGCACTTCGCGACCAAGAGCCCCCGAATCCCTGGGAGTGTTGACACTTTTGAAACGCGAAGATCAGGAGCAAGTCCAAAAGTGACGAGCTTTCTGCATTTCGCGACGAGGACCCGTGTTGTGCGACTGCGAGGTATGCTGCGTGACACTCGCGAACGCTTACACAAACGCAACGACTGTTGCTGGACCCCTCGACCCTTACCTTTAAACGAGAACCCCTGCTGCACAGCATTCGGGAAAACACTTGCAGATATTGTTCAAGCTCCAGAACATTACGATCTAGAGAAGCAAGGAATAGTGCGTATAGCTGCCAGCAACATTCATTGGGCAAATACTGCAGAAATTCATAAACCCTAGGTAAGAGATGTCACAGGTGTTCGCTAGCTCAAAGTAATGCCCTGACTGCTTCCTAACATGACTGCCAGAAAATGTTTGCACCATACTGCAGAACACACCAACTCAAGCGAATCTTGAATCTGGCAATACATCGCCAAGAATAAAGTTTTGACTTGGTGGGGCCTCGGGCCTGTCAGGAGGATCAACAAGCACGCAGCATCGGCCATGTCGCGGAGTAAATTAATACCCTGTTTTAAAAATAACTTTAAGCTTCCAGCCGAGTCCCCAAGGTGCTCAGTGGAGGAGTCTATGGGGGAGAAGGGGTCTGCTTGTCGTGTTGCAAGTGTAGGTCTGCTGGGTCGAACTTTCGTCCTACCACACTCGAAGCCTTCTCGTGTAAATCACAACAGAACCCATGTTCCGGTAACCGCACTGTGGCACACAAGATGTTCACTGCTCCCGAACTGAGCTCGCGCCAAAATTCTTATTCCCAGAAGCGGCCGCATCTTAGTTGGGTTCCCCTATCGGTAAACAGCATTCATTAGGGGTATCGGTGTTGGGTTTCCCCTATCGGTAAGCAGGGTTTGCGTGAAATTCTAAACCATGACCGCCCGAAGACTAGTTCCTTTCATGGAGATTAACGGTTGTGGCTCAAATGCTTTCCTCTCAGGTATACTGCTGTTTTAAACGTAAATACCCCCTAACCCACCCAACCCATACCAAACAGCGTGCATTCATGCAATGCTGGCATAGCTGAAGGAAGTGAGCTTGACACCGTGTCCGTCTAGAAAGCCATTCTGCGATTTCTAGGAGGATACCCCTGTAGTGCCCAGAGTTTCTTGAAAGATTCGGGCATTGAGCTGCGGCGGGAAGATTTTATGTAGAGACCCCAAGGTATGCGGTTGGAACCAGATCGGCAAAGACGTTCGAGAAGAATGGCACAGGCATGGAAGCTACAGAAGAAAGCTCAAATCTAAACTTCAAGCTTAAGGCACCCAAACCACTGCACCCCAAACGCCACGTAGACCCACGCAACATTCACTGCCTGCCGAAGAGGCCGCATCGCGTCGTCCCAGCTAAGCCCACCAGAGATGGACATGAAGAGCCTAAGCAAATCAAGAATTCCAGACTTCCAGACAAAGAGCGTCGAAAGAAGAGCCAAAACGAGCATGGGAAAGCACTTTGGTACTGAGAAGCCCGTCTGCACTTCTGCCGAGCCTCTAAGCTTACAACAAACGCCGCTTTTCAGGCACGTCGCGGGACGTGGCAAGTTGATGGGTTTTCAAAGTGAAGTTTGAGAGATTGGGAGTTGGGCCTTAAGACCTCCAAAATGTTGTATAACGATTCGGGCTTGCAGCCTGGATGGGCAGTCTCTCTGCTTGTACCTCCAGTCATCTCCAGTCCTACTGAGGACCTAAGGTTGAGAAAGTTCCCAAGCTAGTGACTAGCTGTCTCTCCTGGAAATACAGGATTTTGAGAAGCGTCAGAGCAACAAATATCTTGCTTGCGCAGTGATCTTCCCAATTTGAACCATTAGATGTAGAACCCACGATTGCTCCGTCTGCGGCAGAACTGCATTTGCACAAATCTTGTTCGGGCGCGGCGTCATTTCGTAAGTCCATCTTCGCGCTCGCGATGGATCGCGAGAGGCTCGATCAAAAAACTTCATGACGCTGCAGGCAAATGCTGAAGAGGAGTCTAGGTTGAGGGCACGTTCCGCCACTCTTCAAGCTTGGAGCTCAGAAGTGTTCTAGCAAAAGCTGCCATCAAAATAGCGCCATCCATACAAGGCAAAACTGAAGTTGCCGTCGTCTTGCTGTAGTTTAGGTTGGCTGGGTAACTGGGTTATGACGTATCGGGCATGACCTCGCAGGCATTCCCCATTCAGATGCAAGATTAGCAGCGTGAGCATGCTCTCCGGTATGGATGACCAATACCTGGGCGTGCAAGCATGGGTATGTTGAATCTTGTTGAGATTTGTGAGCACCTCTGCTTCATGCACTACAATCATCCCATGAGCCGGGTCTGCTTCTGTTTGCCTCTGCATGGGCGCTCACCTCATCAACCAGTCCCAGAGGTCCACGCAGCCTTTACAAAGCACGCGCCGTACAGTAGATCAGCATCTAAACCCTGACCACGTATGCAGTGTAATAAGTGCTTACCAGCAACCATCTATAAGTCTCAGAAAGCTTGAAAAAGCTGAAGCTGCGACCATCAGGCTGCTCGCTCTGTGGTGAATAGACGTGCATGGATCTAGATGCTCAAGCTTTCGCCGAACACTTTTGTGAGTCTCCTAGGCCGACTATGCCCGGTTTTGTGAGACTTTCACTGCAAAGGTGTTGCAGTTCGTGCTCATCATGTTAGTCACATCCCTGGTCATGGCATGGTGTTGCGGTCCACGGGAGGGAATAATCCACATACGCCTGTGACACCTCGGAGATTTGCCTTGAACAGCAGCTTCTTCTCCAGTCTCAATTCTTCATGTATTGTCCCTCAACCTTACGTATGTCATCACCTCACTAGCAGAAGCAAACTTCAAACATATTGATACTCTGGATCCTGAATGTGCGCTACACGTGACCTCTGATTGGAGGCCAGGGTGCCTGTCAAGGTCTTTTGGGCAGGTTGGCACAGCATTCGGATCCTGCTGGTCTTGGACTTTCATTTACTGCTTCAGGTTTGGCATGGCGGCCGAATTCTGAGTTGAAGCACACCTGCTAGAAGATGCGTCGATGTACGACTGAAAATGGGCTTCGGTTGAAGGGTCGCGAATGTTGTATCGTTTTGTATTGAGTCATGCGGGTTTGATAGCTGTGCCACGATGCAAGTTCAGGGCCAACATCAATTTGGGCTGCAAGAGGGGGAGGCTCCACTAGACGAAAGGGGATATCGCGGCTCAGTATGTGCTGCAAGGAATTTGTCAACAAATCGGCAGCTAGCAGTGTGTGTTCCGGGTGTTGACAATGCGGCTTCGGATGCGA
Source organism: Symbiodinium pilosum (assembly GCA_905231905.1). NCBI lineage: Eukaryota > Dinophyceae > Suessiales > Symbiodiniaceae > Symbiodinium > Symbiodinium pilosum. Next base: position 63,444 of record CAJNIZ010023147.1, read on the forward strand.
AGAAATTTCTAGTCCAAGGCAGCCACGACGATATGCTAACCCAAATTCCAATTTTCTCTCCGATTGCCACTCCGGAATGGGGATTTGCCGCTGGCTCCTCTTGAACTCCAATGCTTTGAAGTCGGCCTGCCAGCGCCCAAACACTGGAATCAGACTCATAATTCCTATCCGAGCCAATCCGAGCTCTCTAAAACAAAATGCACATGTCCGCACAACAGACAAGCTACGTAGCGGATCGAGGAAAAGATAGGAAAATGTTTGAAGCTACTCAGACTCAGCCACCTTTGAAGAGCGAGCAGGCTGTAGTGCCAGCACGCTTCTCGATAGGCCGATCTTTCTATGGAAGAGCTACACACACTAAAACATCTGGACGTGAATTGCAAATTCCAGGCAGAAGAGATTGCAGCTGAACCCGCAGCCTTCGTCCACGAAACTGATCATGCTTCGAGAGCGCACTTGACTAGATCCTTTAGGTTAGAAGCATATTACCCATGGCAGGCAAGAGCTGCAAACTTGCAAACCCATTGGCAGTGATCCACCACGAGCTGGGTCAGGGCAATGCCAAAGCCATAGAAGAGAATCCTTGGAAAGCAGGGAGCTGTGATATGGACCAACAAAAGCTGTATTGCACACAGTACACAAACAGAGGAACAACTGGAATACATGAACTTTTCCAAGCTGCAGCAAATGTCCAGGGTTATGTAAGTTATGTACTATGCATCCCCGGAAATTTGGCAACATAAGAAGTCTCTGTCCGGATCTTTTGCGGATGCTTTCAACCCTGATGCGGTCTTAGAGTGTTAGAAAATGCCGGCTTGGAAAGTTCAATCACGTCATGCAACACTGAGCGCAGAGGCCAATGGTCTTAATTGGGAACAGAATCATCAGCATCACAAGGGTCCAGAAAAGAGATGCAGTTGTTCCCACAATCGAGAGGACAAGCCTCAGCAAGCTGAGGTGGGGTGATAAGCCACAGGCAGGTGCTTTGGCTTCTTTTGAACTGTCTTAAGAGGTAAGTGATTGCTAGCAATGGCCTGAAGTTCGTCTGACATTTCTTTCGCAGTTATCATTGCGATGTTCGGCTCTGCTTTGGCAGCTAGCAATCCACTGATAGATAGGAGCTGGACTAGGAAGCACGAACCGACTAAGCAACAAGGCAAGGTGGGGCATAGGCATTGCTCTTATGGGCTGCCTGAATTGCTGGATTGCTGATCTGTCCCCACCATCCCCACAATATAGACTCCCACATCATGTACAGTAGACGCTCATGAAAATCATGCGGAACTTGTCAATCCTTAGTGAGCGCCTGCGGGATTCTCATAATTATCGTGCAAAGCTGTAAATGTTTCTAGCAGGAATCTCAAGACGCCTGAATTTCCGAACGCCTCTCTGCAAGCAGCCAGCCCAAAATGGAGGCGGATCGCGAAACAAAGCTGTAATCTCAGAGAACGAGTCACATGCGAATATGATTCCTGCATACCATGAAAGCCAGTGCGGCTGGACAGCGGCTATGCAAGCAATTGACTTGGTCTCGTGTCAATATCTTGAACATGCACAAGCCAAGTCGGATTTCATTAGAGGTAACTGCTCTCTGGACAAACATAAAACCGACCGAATGCGGCAAGATTGGTTTCGCGCCTCACTGATGCGTTACTAGGCAGTGCCAAAATTTGAGGAGGCCTGTGTCGTCCCCTTCCGCCGAGCAGCGTCCGAAGAGCACTGACATAACCTGCACAGTGGGCCGGGTCGAAGCAGGCGAGCGTAAGACAAAACGTGGTGATACGTGCTCTCTGTGGAAGGTGCCCCGTTGTTCCACATCTGCGTCGTGAGCGGCAGGCTCTGGAACCACTTCATTACAAACACTTCACCTTGTCAAGCCGATTTGAGGATGAATTCAAATGCAAAACCGCTGCTGTTGCTTTTCTTGCAGATGTAGGTGTGTTTGTGGTTCCTTGTTGTTGTCTCTTTTTCTGGCCGCGGTCGCGGTCGCTGTGGCGGTGGCGGTGGCGGCGGTGGTGGTAGCGGCCACGGCGGCGCGGTGGTGGTGGTGGTGGCGGTGGTGGTAAGCTCCAGCTGATGGAGCTGGCTATCCTAAATAACGGAGGCTTGTGGCCACATCCACGGGGGATCCGGGGGAAGGGAGTTTTCTAAACGTGCTAGCACCTGCAAGTATTAAATATTGGAACTCAATCGAACTACCAAATCTACGTAGCAGTGAAACTCAGACATGCCTTCTCTGAGCAGAAGTGGACTTACCCAGGACATCCCAGGACATAGAATCTTGGGCCAAGCGAGTCTGGATACTTCCGCAACGGTGAGGAAGCTTAAGCACCAGCATTCATGTTTTCCTGAAGCTTGGAAGCTCTTAGCTCTCGCTCAAAGGATCCGTGTCCGAACTGTCTTGCACGCCAGACAAGCCTCGGCCAAGGCCCCCGTCCAATAGCAACAGATCCTCGATCATCCCTTAAATCATGCACCCTTACTTCTTCTGACCGGGGCGCGGAAAAGGCGAACCACGCGCACCCCGCGAAGCGCTCGCGCCAAGCGCAACAAAGATGCAAAGAGCTGCTGGGCATTCCTAGGTGTCACAGTTCTAGGCTATGGTCCCTTGCTGCAACCTTCTTGCAAGAGCGCAATTGCACTTGAGGACTTAAGGGTGCCTGTCTGCAGTCATTCGCGTGATTTTGAAGCCAGAAGCCTCTTCCCCTGTTCACCAGTCCAGGGATCGACCCATCCGCTTCGGCAGGTTCGTCTGATGCAGCTTGCGCCCAATAGCTCACCAGGCTCTCACTCACCTGGGGCTTCCAGGAGCTATGAATCTTCCGGTCCTTGCACTTTACTATCTGCAATACAATCTCAACAGTGCCTCAGCCTCGGGCCTAGAGGCCTGTTCCAGCTCCAGAGAATAGCTCAAGATCTAAGCATATGGACAGGTCGTTCCAACTAATGAAGGTCTTTCCGTTCCCTCTGCTTCCTTCTAACAACGAAGGTGCACGGCCGTGGCTTCTGGATTTGGTCGAGTCTGTAAGACTGCCGATCCTGGCCCCTAGATTTCATTCAGAAAGTGGTTTCGGCACAAGATTTCACTTAGAAAGTGGTTTCGGCAACCCTGCAAAAGCAGGCCTAAATCCTGACGTCATCCAAAACTGCTCTGGTTTGCCACAACTGAAGATCCTGTAGGTTTTCATCGTCGCAGGCACGTCAGAAGCTATTTGCCGTTAAGGCTGGTCGTTGCTGCGAGTCTTGCGAATAAGCTACGAAATTAAGAGCTGCAGACTGCCTGCAATTTTCGCGAGGAGAACCAATGCCCACGGCTTGCCTGTCCGTGTTGATACCGACAGGCCTGAGCAAAGTCTGCAATTCCAGCCCAGGCCAACCCTGAAGCAGAGCCATCACATCTTGTTGGTCACAGCAGCCTGTTACGTTGTGGCTGTATACATGCAGCGATGAAAGCACTGCTGAATAGCATTGTCACAAGGAGTGGCATTCTACGCCTTCATTATCCGGAGGACCTAGTTGTCAATTGTGGCTCCCAGACTTCCAAACCTGCAAGGCGAAACAATGCGAAACAAACGTAGGAATAAGCAGAACCATCTTTTCCTAGCGGCCTCAGTTTTTTAGAATGCTGGGGATTCAATCCTTCGTGCAGAATACCACCATCATCCCTGGCGCACTGACCTCGTCTTCTTCAAGACTCTGAGGTTTTGACATGTGACCACACATTCGCGACCACGGACCAGCGAATCTAATCTGGAAGTCTTTTCCAAAACCGCCTGAAGCCTAAAACAACTTTGCAGAAGGCCCTGTCACCGACACGGCAACGATGAAGAAGTCGAAGATGTTCCTCGCGACGACACGTACAATGTACAGGATGATATATAAGGAGAAGGCTTTGGCCAATGTGAGGATTACAACCAGCTTGTCTGCATGCTGTGACCTCTCAGGAAGTTTCTGCCAATGTAGAAATGCTGACCATCTGCTCTGTCTTCAGAAAATGAATGCTGAATCACTCCCTCCGATGTAGTGGACCTCGAGAGTATGTACCAAAAATCTTGAACTTCTCGCCATGCTGTATCAAAACATACTTGAGCGGCATGAGGGCCCATGGCAAGGGTGAAGAATTTGAGAAGACTCTTGGCCTACCTGACCTGACTGCCATCTATTCTTCCCTTTGCTTCCGCAGAATTCCGCCATGACTGCTCTATACATGGAAGCTCCGACCCACCTGCCGTCCAGCGTTTTTACGCGCCATGTTCTAAAGCTCACGTATAGACACTGCAAGCCAAATCATCTACTCGACAAGTCGCAGACCTGCAGACCTCCAAGCCCCTGAGAAAAGACGCGAGTCTGGAATCTTCAACAACAGTTGGCTAGTGACCAGTTTTTCACCATGCACCCTATGTATGAGACAACCGGCCAGATCCCAGGGTGACTGCACGGAACATTTCTGCGTTGTCTTTGGGCTTGGGGTTTAGGGCTGAAGAAGTTGGGTAGCTCAGAGAGCTTTGGGATTTCTTCCTGCTCAGCATGCCGCCGAGAACAACAACGGGAGATATCGAACAAATAGTTTGTTTTTCAAACATGCATTCAATACCTTGGATCTGTTGGGCATCACGATGAATATCTGCGCCGCTGATTCACCGCAAAAGTGCTCAATTTCCAGGGCACTGGTCGCGGAGCTGCCAAGATTATATAATGTAGAGGTGCATCGCAGGGGATTAAGTGCCGCTGAAGAGCCATGCGCTGTCTGGGCCCATCCAGTACGTGCTGCACCTGAGCTCGCTTGCTAACAGCAAAGGCAGTGATGGGGGCGGTTGGGGTTGGCAGTGGTAGCGGTGGAGTTGATACCGTAGGAGGAAGAGTGGTTGCTTCTGCTACCCTTGATGCTCAAGCAGAGGCATCAGCAGTACCAGTCGTCTTCCTTAAAATTCTCTGCCGAAGGCCGGCGTAGCTGTTGAGCATTGGGCGGGGTGAACAAACAGGGGCACCGGCAACCCAACTCATGCTTCTACACTCGCAATCCAAATGTCCTTTTGAACAAAAGCAGCAGCAGCCGCCGCGGACATGTGCATCATGAGTAAGAACTGGACAGCCATTTTCGTCAGTTTGGTTGGACAACAAGATCCCTGCACCAGAATCACACATGAAACTGCGGGAGCCTGGCAACCCAAAAGGTTCACCTGTAGTATCTTAATGGGCTGCTTCTCAAGAGAAACTAAACGAGTTTCAAGTAGTCATCTAGCAGGCCAGAATCTCATCTGGGATGCCATCTAGCTACTCACAAGAGCAGCCCGAAACGTCCAAGCGTACTACAAAGGAAAGGACAATATCCGTGGTAACAGAAATCTCCACTACCGTCTGGACCCAAGCAAGATTAATGAAAGGATCTTCTGCAGGCCTAGCTGAAGCCGTGCTATTCATCTCATCTCATCCCGTGATTGGAAATGGACACTGCAATCAATTGAGCTGATTGAAACTACCTTTGCTCACCTTGAAAATGTTACCGGCCTTCAGCTCCGGGGATGTGACAATGGATAAACATCAACGTTCTTCAACAGAATCTGTTTCCGATGGCCAATGCCTTTGTTACGGGGCACCCGAGCGCGACAAGCTTGAGCGTCACCTGGCCAGACTCCGCACAGACTTTGTTCTGATCGCACCGAAACGCTCTGCTGCGCTTGAACACCAATCCATGTTCTAGGAGACCCCGGGATCGCTCTCATTTCCTAACCTTTCAAGCTTGCACAGAGCAAGACGTCGTCCCGTGAACCTGCGCCTCGCTCCTTGGTAAACACCTACAGTAAACGTCAGGTGCTCTAATGTGTGGGGCAGGGCGGCCATTTCAGCTGCGGAGGCTGGAGGGCGGGGGGGCACGCACTAAAATTTCATGATATGTCTGTATCACATGGCATCGTTCAGCCAGCATCGTGGCCCTAGAAACCAGGACGCTGCATTAGCTTTTTGACTTCGGGGGTCTCACCCTTATGTTTGCTTGCCCAACGAGTGTGGGCCTTGTCCAAAACGACCTGACATGGTGCACACCGATTCCTTACATGCTGTGGAAAACGTGGAAACATCTAAGGATGAAAGTTGGCCATCTGATGAATGCCACTTCTTCACAATTGCAGTCTGTTTGAAACTGCCATCTGCGGTATCCAGCCGTGCCTGCCAGCCATTCACAGGCTTGATCTGCTGCGAGGCTCACAAAACTAAGCGCTTTATGACAACTTGAACAGTCTAGCAGTAAACCAGATCTTAGGTTCTGTGCAGGGCCTCAGGCACGGACTAGGCCAAAGTTTAATTCCTCCATTTCTTGCTTGGCAGTTTTTCCGATGCATATTTTGCAAGCAAACGACCTCGCTTTGGTCAAGTGCGGCGCCACAAATTCCAGGCAGCCCCAACAAGCCAAGCAGACATCGAGTCGAACGCGGACATAGGGGTATCGGCTTTGATCTTGGGCCCAGACTTAGCACCTCTGAGGGGGGGTTGTAACCACAGTTGAAACAAACGCTAGAACCACGACGAATCTTTAGGGGAACCACGCTACAGAAATTGACAATCCTGGAACCCGATCTTTGGAGTTTTTTTGTCAGCAAAAATGCTGAAACGTGGTGGGGCCAGGGGGCTCTGGAGCAACCTCTGAAGGCTTTTTTGTTGGCAAAAATTCTGAAGCGGTGGCAGCCTGGCGTGTGGCCAGGAGGCTCGCGAGCCACCTCTGGAAGCTTTTTGTCGGCGAAAAGGCCGAAACGGTGGCGCTTTTTGTCGGCCAAAACGCTGAGACGGTGGCTCCGAACGGTGGCTCCTGGCCTGGCTTGAGCTCGGGCAGAAATGCTGAAACGGTGGCTCCCGGCCTGGCTTGGATGTCCTTAGGCTTTTTGACACGGTATCGGCAAAAAAGGCTGAAACGGAGGCTCCCTGCCGGCTTGGAGCGGGGGTTCGGAAGCCACCTGAAACCTTTTTTGTCGGCAAAAGTGCTGCTTGGGGCCAGGCTTGGGAGCAACGTGACTTTCGGCGCCAGGAGGCTTTCACGCTGTTTGTTGGCAAAAATGTTGCAAAGGTGGCTCCCGCGCTGCCAGGGAGCTTGGGAACCACCTTTGGAGGCTTTTTATCAGCAAAAAAGCTGAAGCGCTCGCTCCCGGCCTGGCTTAAAAGGCTAAAGCACTGGTGGCTTGGGGCCAAGCTTTTGGTCTGCAAAAATGCTGGTGGCTCCCTGTCAAGGCTTTTTGTCGGCGGTAGCTCCTGGCCTGGCTTGGGGCCAAGGGGGTCGGGAGCTACCTGTGGAGGCTTTTTGTCGAAAAAATGCGGTGATTTTTTGTCAAACAGCTTAAGATTTTTGCAGACAAAAAAATCATCCAGAGGTGGCTCTCGAGCCCGCTGGCCGCACGCCTGGCCCCAAGCCTTCAGAGTTGGCTTCCGAGCTCCATGGCCAAGAATCTGAAGTCTTGGGGCCAGTGGGCTCGGGAGCCGCCTCTGAAATGCTGAAAGGTGGCTTTCGGCCAAAAATGCTGAAGCGGTCTCCTGGCCTGGCTTGGGGCCAGGGGCTCGGGAGCCACCTCTAGATGCTCTTTGTTGGCAATAATGTTGAAACGGTGGCTTTGCGGGGAGCCACCTGTGGAGGCTTTTGGTCAGCAAAAATGCAAAAATGCTGGCTCGGGGCCAGGGGGCTCGGGAGCCACTTCTGGAGGTCGGCTCGGGAGCCACCTCTGCTTAAAGATCGATTTTCTTGACCTGATCAGGGCATCCCAGCACATAAAAGCAATCAATATGATCACAGCAGAGCAACGAGCAGCAATGGGAATGTACTTCTAAACACTGTTCTGAATTATGTTTTGCTGTTCCTATAGGCTTGTTGTGGTTCCACCCCCTTCTCCCCCTGTGAGGGAAAACAGGGCGAAGAGCATCAGGTCCCGCGAAGCCAGCTGTCTTGCCATGTGACCAATTCCAACCTCAAACCCCTATGAATAGCAATCATGCTGGCTCGGGGGGGGCGGGCTCGCGGAGGTCTGGATGGCGCAAATCTTCAGCTTAGATCCAGGGGCCCCACCGTGTTGAACTGTTGCCGGAGCCTTGATGACGTTAGCGGAAAGGCTTAGATGGCGGCAGGGACCAAGCTGTTGTGCTGAGTGCATCTGAGCCGACCCTCACTCCCTCACTCAATCTCTTGCAAACAACAAAACGAGGTGCCAAGGGCAGAGGGCCTTCACTGCATGTGCAGACTCATGTGTTGGGAACTGCACCCCCAAGACCCTGAACCCCTAACTCAAGGCTCTGTTGATTGGTGTTGATTGCAACGGTTCATTAAAGCACCTTCTGAACATTGCAAACCCATCAACACCCACAGACTCGCTGCCAAACAATGCTGCCTAAGCAGGATCAGCAAGCAATCCTAAACCGAGAGAAGCAGCTCGGCCATGATTCTCTTTGCACTATGAAATCATCCTTGGGACTTTGGATTTCAAGCCCTGACACTGTCCCTGAAAGAAACTATCAACAAGCGCCTCGACAACAAAGACTCCCACGATGACCAGATTGATGACCCCAAACCACTGGGGCACATCCTCGAGCTGGAATCCACTGAGTTGGCTGTAAGACGAGTCTAGCTTTACTTTCACTGTAAGGGTAGATGGTTCAGTTCTGTATGGTCTGCCCTGTACGCTTCAGTTCAGGGCACGTGTTGCGGCTGCCAGATGCTTTTGACTTGGGGCAAATCCTCCAGCTGTACACCGGAACGACTGGGTTCGAAGCAATCAACCTCAAGGCTTTACACTTGCCGTGACTCCTACAACCTCATAATCCGCGGGTGTTGCTTTGTCAGAAGCCTGAGAAGTGGTGCTGCCAAAAGGCATGGGATGCTTTCTCATGATAACTATGCGCTTCAGGGCTAATATGCAGCAGCACATGGTCAAGGCAGCCTTTTGACCTTACACGGTGGAAACAGGGATGCGCGAGTTTTGAAGAGCTGGATTTGGTATGCTGGGATACTGCTCCCTCCGTCAGCCTAAAAGACCTCAAAAGCTGAGACGCCTTGAACAAATATTTTCTCCATTGACAATATTACTATGATCGACGGAGGTCTCACCCAGCATGTATTTGGCAATTTTGCCATGTGGGCGTGCAAGCTGACTATGACTCTTATGACGTCTACAGAAACTAAACTATTTCATTGAAGCCCAGCAGCGTTGATAGGCAGGGTAGAAGACACATCCACCTCTATGCCAAGCAGGATCACATTGGCAAGGATCCTCAGTACTCATAAAGAGACTGGGAGCCACGATCTTTCGAAGCACATCCACACACCCCAAATCATGACCTCAAGCTACATGCCTCCTAAAAAGCACGACCGGAATTGCATTCATTTCTATACGCGCGACGCCCTGCAAAGTTTATTGACCAGCTTTTGTAATTGGAAAGCTGTTAGCGTGCCTACGACGTTTGCCTTTGTTGTGTGAGGCTTGGGCTTGACTTGCATTTCTTAGCCCCTCAACTGTAGACTCCAGATACTCATAATTCTGTGCCGTGTGCACATACTTCGGGCACCCAATGTATTGGGTTTCTACAGGTGCCAGCTGCTGAAAGTTAGTGTCGTGAAGCTCGACTCAGAACTAGTAGCACCTGGGAAAATTTAAAGGCAAGCACTGGCGTGTTGCTCGCAGGGTTGGAAGGCTTGAGCATTCAAGGCTACATGTCCTTTCCGAATCTTTTGATTCTGAAGGAAGCAGATAGAGTGAGGCCCTGGAAATCTAGGAACAGAGGAGTAGGGTACGTTGGCTTGATACAACACCGCCCAGCGGGGTGCTGCAAACCAGCCAGTAGACAATTCTTGAAGGACGAGGGCGCCTCTCATTGCATGTGGCTTATCGAAAGCATGATGTGAAATGTCTCTGGTAAAGCACATTCTGGCGAGGAGCAGGAGCATGATGAAGTGTGTGAAGTAAGGTGAACCCACCTCAGGGTCGACAGACAGTTTCCAACTTTGGCAAAGGGCTGAAACAATCACAAGCACAGAGATCATCTGTGGAAGAGGGGTTTCAGATTCTGGGTCTAAACCTCTCAAAATGCCTGCCAGGCATTGTCTGCATGTTGAATTTTGGTGAAAGTTCCAACTGGGGTCTTTTCAAGCCTAGGTTGAAGATCATGCCAGCTGAGCTTGCAATTGTCAAACCATGGTTTTGGATGCGCGACTATAGACACTCCAAACATTGCGCCTACATGCTCCCAAACCAAGGTGTTGCTCTGCGTAGCTCAACTCGCCATGACCATAGTCCTCCATCAAAAACATTGCCTTAACGCGTGAGCCGCCATTGAAACAACACATGATCCACCAGAAATTCCTAGGCAGCTGCGTGTAATCTACGCAACAGTGTAGTGCAACATGAGCTGGTTTGGTTGCAGGCGTCTTGCTGCAACCTCATGACGACTTCAACCTGAACCCCTACCATCCTGCATCAGCATCCACCGCAGGGAGGCTGTACACAAGGCGAACACCCACTCAAATGAAAGTCGCTTCCAAAAGCATCTTGGCCTCCTCTGCCAGTACGGCTTTGAGGTCTTTTTGCTACTTCCTTGCACCCTGATGGCAGGATGGTAAGCTGAGTTTGCCGCCAGTCTCTGAGCGAAGGCTGTACAGGTAGGGGTAGCCTCCACTTCGTAGCCAGCCTTGTCTTGCGACTGCTCACGATTTCACGTATAACAACAAAGCATCTGTAGTCAAGGGCATCAGACTCGGCCTTAGTATAGCTGTGGCTCCCAGATATGTTGAGGGATTGTGAGTTCGGAGACTTTCGCTGGCTGACGTTGATGCCTACCATCCAGTTGGAAGGCAAGGGCCCTTCTCAACATCCAACAGACAGTCTAGTCTAAGACTTGGAGACCACGGTGCTCTGCCAAAACTAGGAGGCCTTGCGGCCCCGGAATTTCATTGATTGGAATTGGCGCGAAATTCCGGAACCTGGTTTACTGCGCGGCCGTGTCAATGTCCTGACAGCTGGGCCCTCTGCTTGTTGCTTGCAAAGACATCCATGGCAGAGTAAGCTTCAAACTTCCCAGCCCCATCAAAGGGGAGGGAGTGGTTGCAGTCCCACACATTCAGAATAGTTGGCTGCAAGTCTGCAGGAATGAAACCGGGTCATAGGTCTCGAACATGAAGCTTAACGCTGCAGCCATTCTTATTGCTTCCTTAGGCATGCTGCCTGCTTGCGCAAACTTAACCCGAACCCAGGCTTAATGCCTCCTTGCGGGCGCACATGTACACCAGACATACAACTTTCGCTGGCATCCTAATACGCCTAAAGCATGCTGCAAATTTCCCTGAACCCGTCCAGACCCACGGGCATATTTGTGGACAAGCGCTCCCCCCAGTTCACAGCAAGCTGCAACTGCACGCAAATCACTGGACCTCATAGCTTCACCCCTTAGGTCCTTAGGTTCCCTATGCCACACACCCTATGATCCTCTCAGACACCCTGAGTGAGCATCACCCTTTGCTGCCGGAATGCGGAGCTCATCCGCCGCTGCATGGCAAGCGACTGGCCAGCGTCATTCGCCTTCTTCATGTGAGCCTCTGACGTCTTTTCATCGGCCAGTGCGAACCACCAGGCAGTAAGTCTAGGTGGTCAAGATTAGAATTATGAGCCAGTTGTCAAGGCAGTGCAGTACTCAGGTCAGAAGTGCTAGTGCTGCAGCACTGTTGCACGGCCCGATCTCCAGAGCCTGATTCCAACTGATTTCCTTGAAGGGGCCATGCAGTCTTCACCCGGGCGCCATGGAGAACTGACATTGCAGCAACTCTTGCTGAGGAAGCCCGTATCTGAACCCGAATAAGTGGAAGCGGAAATCCCAGTCCGACCGCTAAGGGCGAAGAGACAAACCTTTCATAAACAAGGTAGCACGCGGGCTCGTGGGCCCTGCGTTTTTTCACAGTATCTTGCTGCAGGAACTAGGAAAAATGCTTAAAACCTGGGTTTCGCGCACGTGTGAAAGCTTCGCGCAGAGTCTGAAGCGGCCAAACCCCCTGAGACGGATGGTTTGGGCATGGATGCTCTGGTCATCGTATGCTCTTGGAACAGGAACGGAATTATGGTCTGGGCATGGATGCTCTGGTCATTGTATGCTGGAACACGAACGGAATTGTGGTTTGGGCATGGATGCTCTGGTCATCGTATGCTCTGCGGGCGGCCACATGGCGGCAACGGGTTTCCCC